>JAQBSW010006046.1:0-10000 GCA_029291075.1 Eudiplozoon nipponicum
CTAGGTTCGCAAAACCTAATACATACTTGCATATATATTAGTTCTTCGCAACAAACAGTATTTAACTGTAATATATTGAATTGAATGATGTCATGCTTACCGCGAAATGTGATAACTGATATCGATGAAGGCCAGAGTGTATGGTTTAACTGGAGTAACAGGTGTTCGGAAATTGTTGTAATTCTCAATTTGGGTGAACTTTAGCATAAATTTATATCCATCAGGTTGGTATCATGTACCGACTCGGAAACCATAGTGTTAGTATCCGGTACTCATCGATTTCAAAAAAGGTATCAGTTACTAACACAATAGCCATAGTGTTAGTATCCTTTACAGACTCGGTATATATATTATATAGTGTGAGTTAGCATTGAAGTCGTATTGTCGTTGACTTTAGATTATGTTAGCTTCACTATTACAGGTTTACACATTCGTCTAGGAGATTGTACCGTCCTATTATTCCACATTCTTCTACCAAATATATAGTGGTTAAAGGGCGTAATACCGGCTCCTACTGATGAGTCGCCAGTAAGCACGAAACGAATGTGCATGAGATTATACTTTCCGTTCATGCTGCCTTTGGTTTATCCTTCTGGTCACAACTGAACTAATTTGTTACTAGGTTCGCAAAACCTAATACATACTTGCATATATATTAGTTCTTCGCAACAAACAGTATTTAACTGTAATATATTGAATTGAATGATGTCATGCTTACCGCGAAATGTGATAACTGATATCGATGAAGGCCAGAGTGTATGGTTTAACTGGAGTAACAGGTGTTCGGAAATTGTTGTAATTCTCAATTTGGGTGAACTTTAGCATAAATTTATATCCATCAGGTTGGTATCATGTACCGACTCGGAAACCATAGTGTTAGTATCCGGTACTCATCGATTTCAAAAAAGGTATCAGTTACTAACACAATAGCCATAGTGTTAGTATCCTTTACAGACTCGGTATATATATTATATAGTGTGAGTTAGCATTGAAGTCGTATTGTCGTTGACTTTAGATTATGTTAGCTTCACTATTACAGGTTTACACATTCGTCTAGGAGATTGTACCGTCCTATTATTCCACATTCTTCTACCAAATATATAGTGGTTAAAGGGCGTAATACCGGCTCCTACTGATGAGTCGCCAGTAAGCACGAAACGAATGTGCATGAGATTATACTTTCCGTTCATGCTGCCTTTGGTTTATCCTTCTGGTCACAACTGAACTAATTTGTTACTAGGTTCGCAAAACCTAATACATACTTGCATATATATTAGTTCTTCGCAACAAACAGTATTTAACTGTAATATATTGAATTGAATGATGTCATGCTTACCGCGAAATGTGATAACTGATATCGATGAAGGCCAGAGTGTATGGTTTAACTGGAGTAACAGGTGTTCGGAAATTGTTGTAATTCTCAATTTGGGTGAACTTTAGCATAAATTTATATCCATCAGGTTGGTATCATGTACCGACTCGGAAACCATAGTGTTAGTATCCGGTACTCATCGATTTAAAAAAGGTATCAGTTACTAACACAATAGCCATAGTGTTAGTATCCTTTACAGACTCGGTATATATATTATATAGTGTGAGTTAGCATTGAAGTCGCATTGTCGTTGACTTTAGATTATGTTAGCTTCACTATTACAGGTTTACACATTCGTCTAGGAGATTGTACCGTCCTATTATTCCACATTCTTCTACCAAATATATAGTGGTTAAAGGGCGTAATACCGGCTCCTTCTGATAAGTCGCCAGTAAGCACGAAACGAATGTGCATGAGATTATACTTTCCGATCATGCTGCCTTCGGTTTATCCTTCTGGTCACATCTTAACTAATTTGTTACTAGGTTCGCAAAACCTAATACATGCTTGCATATATATTAGCTCTTCGCAACAAACAGTATTTAACTGTAATTTACAGTACAAGTTTGAGCTACATTAACAAGTTGTGATGAGGCCATAAAATTTGCCAACGATACAGTTCCGGCTCGGTAAAATAAGGTGTAAAATCACAAAACTTTATAATCTGAAAGAACACTGTGTAGCAAATAGAATGTTTATTGTGAATTCGGAAACCATGCGAAAAATGCTTCTTCCATATAAAATGATATTTATTTTCAATTTCATAACCATACAAAACCACATTTTACCCACAAATTCCAGAATTGTTCATTAAATCGCACCTGCTTCCTGGGCCAGTGACTTTGAAGTCTAAGATTATCAATTGCTCGACGCTGCTACACGCTAAGCAAAATTTTCAGTTATATTCTAACCAATAATTCGGGTTCTCATGCCCTTTAGTTGGAGCTTAAATGACATCCCTTTAGATATAAAGTAACAACGAACCACCGACAAACAGTAATTATGGGATAGAATCTTCGCAACTGGACAAGCGTTAATGAATCGAACATTTATATCATTAAACGAACATTGGTTGCGCGAGTGGTGATAACAAATTTTATAATCAAGGTTGCGGTCTTGATATAAATACCTGACCCATTAATTACTTACATATGTCAGTATAAACTAAGAATTGTATAGTGTAGAAAAGGCAATTCATCCAGTAGACCGGTTTCGTCCTTATTGAGAACTCATCATGTACTGGCCAGAATTTGCCGTGGACAGGACTCGAACCTGAGCACGTCTGCATCGGAATCTGATGCTCTAACCACTGAGCCATCCTGCCGCACATATATATCATTACATGATCACTGATGGCGACGGCGATGTATCATATATATATATATAATAAAATTAAGCATTGTATAATGTAGAAAAAGCAACTCATTAAGTAGACTGGTATAGTTTTCATAGGGAACATATGAAAAAGGGTAAATTTAGTTTAATAAAATAATTTAAACGAAACTACCAAAAAAAAATTGCAACAAAAAAAATACACAATTTAATAGTGCAAACAGAACTAAAATAAAGTTTTACTTAAAAAAACTGAATTTAAATAATGATAAATGTAAACTAGAATATAGGAAAGTAAAATTACATTTAAATAAAAAATCATTAAGTTAAATAAATTTAAAGAAATTGAATTATGTTAAATTACAATTAAAACAATGAAATCTAAATTTAATTAAAATACAATTAATTTTAAAAAATTTAATAATTAATTTAAATTTAATTTTTATAACATAAAGCCTAAATTAAATTAAATTCATAGAAAAATCAAATAAGAAAAATTAAAATAAATTATAATAAAAAATTAAATGTAATAAAATTATGTTTTAATTAAAATATTTGAACTAAAAAATATTTTAAAACAAACATATCAAAACTAAATAAAATTAACTAAAATAGAGTTAAAATGAATTAAATAAAATACAAATTAAATTCAGCGAAATTAAATTAAATAAAATCAAGTTTAAATAAAATATAATTTAATTAAATTAATTTATATTTAGAAAAAATAATATAAAATTTAGTTTAAATTATAATAAATTATATTTCTTAGATTTTATTTAATAAAATAAAGTTTAAAATTATTTTAACATAATTTTGTTTAAATTGGATTTAATTATTTAAATTTACAACATATAATAAGATAAAGTTTTAAGTAAATTAAAAAATAGAATAAGAAGTATAAATTAAATTAAATTTATTTAATCAAATGAAGCTTAAATGCAATAAAAGTTAAATATACTAAAGATAAATTAAACTTATTAAATTGAATTTTAAATAAGATTAAATTTGTATCAATTTAATAAAATGAAGTTCAATTGAAATTTAATAAAATAATATTTAAATTGCATAAATTAAATTAAATGTGAAAAATGAATTTTAAATTAATTCAATTTGAATTTAATAGAATGAAGTTTGGAATAATATTAAATATACGCAAGCTAAACAGAATTAAATTTCATTTTATTTAATAAAATAAAGTAAGGATAAGTAATATAAGATCAACTGAATAAATTAAAATTAAGCAAAATTTTATAAGATAAAATAAATAAGAAGAAATGAAATTAATTTAAATAATATAAAATAAAATAGATTTCTGCAGATCAGCATATTCGCATCATAAATTGCAATTATAAGCACAGTGTTTTGGCGGTGGTTCGTTATATAACTGCGGAGATTTTGTGAAGTACATGAGGGAATTTGTGAGTAAATGGCAATTGCTATTTCAAACCATACAGTATAATATATTAATCAAGGTTGCGGTCTTCTTATAAACACCTGACCCATTAATTACTTACATATTTCAGTTTAAATTTAGAATTTTATAGTGTAGTAACGGCAATTCATCCAGTAGACCTGTTTCGTTCTTATTGGGAAGTCATCATGTACTGGCCAGTATTTGCCGCGGACAGGACTCGAATCTAGGCACGTCTGCTTCGGAATCTGGTGCTCTAACCACTGAACCATCCTGCCGCACACTACACTGCACACAATTTTCAGTTATATACTAAATAATGTAACTTGGTTATTCTATTTTTCCTTTAGATAGAGCTAATATGGCATCTATTTAGACCCAAAGTTCCAACTAACCATCTCCAATCTGTCATTACTGAACAGAGCCGAGACAATATGAAAACGAAATCAATACGTACTCGAAAATGAGGATCTATCGGATCTTTGCGGAAATGATAGTGCAAATCTACCACCACAGAAAGAAGACCGTGGATAATCAAAATTGAATGATATTTGGCATGCTTAAAAACACCATGTTGACCAAAGTATGATTTTCTTCGAAATTATATTTTAGCCTTCACGTATCTATTAAGAAAATTAATTTAAATAAGAACATAATTAAATACCAAACTAAACTTGAACTGGATGCACAATGTTGTGTAAACATGAAGTTTATGCGGGCATTAAAATGTGGATAAAAATGAGAAATAAAAACAAAAAAATATATCGAAACTAGTAAAAAGGCACTACAAGATACCAGTAGAATGGTTTGTGGATAGGACAGACATTATCAATATTGAGAACGACATTATATAACCTTGTTTCTCCAGAAAAGTTATGTACTCTGGCTACGATCAAAATGCACATTTTTAAAGCCAGGATTCTCGTTGACCATGTTATCATCGTTACTGTGATGCAGTTGTCGTGGGATTTTCAGTTGTCAAATTTCGTGACTTCAAAAGAATTGTGGATTTATCCAAAAACCGCAAATAAATAAATGTCGAACATCATGCTCTAAGCTTAATTTTTTTCCATAGCATGCATGATTTTTTTGTTCTCTGTTAACAATGAACTCTTTTACCTTCATTTTAACATATTGTCAAAAACGAACTCTTTGTATTGAACCACATTTACAATGGTTATTATGGACGACGTTGAAGCCTTTGGAAGAAAAGGACGAATGCGCACCCAGCCCGTTCGAAGACAAAAAGGATACATGTATGGAAATTGTGACCAATCGGATGTTTCTGAAACTGTTAGTACAAAGCTACAACCCACGTACGCAAAACGCCGCATAGCAAGAAGTCTGATGTGGTTCTCAAATTTGCATACATATTTAAGTGATAAAAAAGGTTTCAAAATAATATGAGATTGATAAAACGTAGTAAATTCATTCGAGTTGTTCTATATAATCAGTTATAATTCACTTCAATTCACAACAATCATCTGATTAAATTAGGTTGAAATATGCTTTGCCATCCTGCCACTCACTACACACAATATTATGTAATATATCTCCATTAGTTTTTTTCATTTAGGTGGCGGTATTATGACATCCATTTTGGCCCAAAGTTCCAACAAACCGTCCTGTCCGCGGCAAATTCTGGCCAGTACGTGATGAGTTCCCAATGAGGACGAAACCGGTCTACTGGATAAAATGCCTTATCTACACTACGCAATTCTTAGTTTATACCGGCAAATTTATGTACTTAATGGGTGAGGTGTTAATCTCATGATCCTAACCTTGATTATAGTAACGTATGTACTTGTATTATAAAATTTAATGCTTGCTTTGTTGGTCATAGACATGGAAATACTATTTTTATTAATGTTTTGACGGAATTAAATAATATTTTGTGAAATGAACAAATTATATTTTGGGATTTTATATATCGCAGCTATATTTGACATTACCAGAAAATCCGGGATATATTTTCATATATTGGCATATAATACAATTAAAAAAATCAGCGTTGTCGTGAATCGGCGGCAATTGAACCGTAGGTGATTTTCGTATATAGTATTGCTGTATTTCATAAAATTCTTCAGTATTTTAAAGAATGATTACATACTTATTAAGCATGCGGATCAGACTTTAAAACTAATTCTATTTTATTTAATTATTTGCACAGAAAATTCAATCCTATTTCATTTTCAAGTTCAGACACTTTACCAAATGTCGTGGTCATCATGAGAAAATGACGACTAGCTGTATGTTTCTGGCCATTACGCAATGTAATGTAAAAACAGAAATATGGCTTTCGGCTACTGTAATCTCACATTCATCGTACTTGACCGGAATATCTGCTGCATAATTTCTGTGTAGATAACGCTACGCTCATGCATGTAATTGCATTACGCAATCAATGATTGCCCATGTAGTGATAATGGTTTTTTAAACAAATATATAGACCAGATATAAAGGTAACCCCTATTAAATTTAACCAAAATATATCAAAACTATCATCAGGCATTGACTTGCTACAATCTGCGTATTCCTTACCTGTGCAAAGCGGCAAACTAATTAAAATTGTCCAGATCATAATTTACATAAAATTCTTTTGAAATGCAAGCTTTACTTGAAATGTCCGCAAGTTCGATGGAAGCAACGTACACAAGCGATGATTGCCTAAATAATTTGCATTAAAGTAAGTTGGAATTTCTCGTTTTCATTATTGGTAATTACATTAAAGCTGTATTTCTCATTGTACTTAAGGCCTGACAACTAAAAGAAAGGGTCTCCTACTGGTATGCAGTCAGTTAATGTCAGGCCTATTTGCCCCTGAGGTTAAACATCATTCTAGCAGTTAAAAATGAACTCTTGTATGTGAATTTCATGTCAAAGGAGCATTCTATTAGATATACTTGAACGTTTCAATTTACATTTTAAGATTTGCGTTTATAAATTTGCTTTCTTTAGCAATCTAAATTTAGATTCAATTAACACACAGATTACTCTCTCATCCCTATTATGTATACGAATGTACAGTAGCTAATTTGATTAATAAAAACACTGCTATTTATTTTATTAGAACTACTACTAATAATTCTCTTAATCCTACCAGATAATCTTAAATTGCAACTAGTGTTATAACATTAAAATTAAATGAATTGCATTATTTTTAATTTGTACTACAAACTCTACTGACATTATACACACTTTATATACAATTGCTAATATAGGATATTGATAAAGCAGGATATTTTATTTTTATCTTGATAATTCAACTTGGTACGTAAAGGACTATCTATATTGCTCCTAGTCATACTACTTAAATTGCCACTAATAACAACATTTCTTATATTGTTTCGCAAATTATCCTGACTGTCTGACTTTAATATTTAATTATTCAGCATGAAACGTGACCAAAACAAAGCCTTTTGGTATCTGCTGTTAGTTGCGCATTACAGAAGGGATAGTCAAAATAATATTAGATTGGTGCTTACTTCAATTATTCAAACTTGATTTAGACCTTAACCTGATTTGCATTCACTGTAAGGATTATGCGATGTTGTGTTTATCGGGAAATTGACGGTTTCGACAGCAGCTTATTCGCCTTATCAGTGTCCCCGGAGGGCTGTAGTTGTAAAGATTAGTGTTCAAACTGAGCACACACGCTCAATTTTCCCCTGTTTACAAAATTGGAATATAATTGCAGTCCGGTAATTAAATCCGCTCTCTCTCTCTCTCTCTCTCTCTCTCGACATGTAAGAATATCGATATAAAATTGACCAGCCTGAGCATTTCTACCACACAAAATGGTGTGTTTATGCAAGCGTGCAATGTAGGCTTGTAAATTTGGTTCTGAATAGTCAAGGCGTACACGCCTGACTAATTATCGGCCGGATATTTCGGACAACATAAGTGTAGAATAATAATGGTTGAAATCGCGTAGCAGCAATTCAAATTAAACCAACAGTAAGAGGAGCATGAACACACACACACTTAGTAGGACAATTAACATGTGACATTTGGTTTTCAATCATAAAGTCTGAATCTAAATGTTAGTTGCTACGCTTAACAGATCGTTGTGTTTCAAATATAGATGAAATGCAAATTTTACTAAATAAGTCGAATCAATATATATTAGTATTTTAGAAGACTGTTATTGATAAAATTAAAGTAATGAATTGAAAATGATGGGCAATCCTTCGGCTACTTATATCGACAAACAGAAAATTCAGCTGCATGCATAAAGAAAGAGTTAGAGAGACAAAGAGGAAAACGAAGACAGGCGGAAATAGGAAAACATAAAATGTTTAAGAGAGAGGTGACAATATAACAAGAACCGTACGTGCATTTACAATATTATATAAATGTATAAATGGCTAAGAATATGAAGAGAGAGAATCTAATTAAGTGTTTAACCTGAAATATAAAGCATTTACATTCAACGCGGAGGTTTGGAGAAACGTGACCAAGACTATTGCAAATAGGACGACAAGATTAAGGGTTGGCCTGATAAAGAAATCAGATAAGGAATCGGTGACTGAATCATAAGAAATGCAATTTATATATATATATATATATATATATATATATATATATATATATATATATATATATATATATATATATATATATTAGTTCTCCGCAACATACAGTATTTAACTATTAAAACAGGAGGGAAGACGAACAGAGTAAGCGAAATTAATAAAGATGAATATATAAAATCCAAAAAAGATAAGGAATAAAAGGACAAATATAAAAAGAAATGAAAATAGGAAGACGAACCGATACGCATAGGTCATGAAAAAAGTTATTGAAGCGAGGAAAATGTAAGAAATAAATAAAAGAGTAAAAACAATTAATGACGGAACGTGAAAAATCCAAAGAAATTGGACAAAATGCAGATACGTATAAAGATATTGTAATTTGATGCATAAACAGAAAAGAATAATGGTGTAGTTTGACGCAGTGGGTAAAAGTAAGCATATTACCGCAGTTCGAACCCTGTTTGCGAAAAATATCTCAAAAGTTACTTAGAACCAAAGAGGACTACTGAATAAATCACTTCTGCTACTTGATACATCTGCATTGAGAACGAAAATACAAGTATAAATGTACATAGATGAATACAATATATCCGGAAATATAGATAGATAGATAGATAGGTAGATATATATATATATATATATATATATATATATATATATATATATATATATATATATATATATATAGATATAATTAAACGAACATTGGTTGCGAGTAGGTGAGTGATAACAATTATTATAATCAGATTGCGGTCTTGATATACACCTGACCCATTAATTATACTAGATATAAACCAAAGAATTGTATAGTGTAGAATTGCCTCTTTCTACACTATACAATCTTTAGTTTATACTGACATATGTAGTAATCAATGGGTTAGGTGTTTATATCAAGACCGCGACCTTGATTATAATAATACATATAGATAGTTAGATAGTTAGATAGTTATATAGATAGATAGATAGACAGACAGACAGACTGACTGATAGACAGACAGACAGACAGACAGACAGACAGACAGACAGACAGACAGACAGACAGACAGACAGATAGACAGACAGACAGATAGACAGACAGACAGACAGATAGACAGACAGACAGATAGACAGACAGACAGATAGACAGACAGACAGACAGACAGACAGACAGACAGACAGATAGATAGACAGACAGACAGACAGACAGACAGACAGACAGACAGACAGACAGACAGACAGAGAGATGTGGTGGGCAGACAGAGCATGGGTGGCCAGGTGGGCGGGCAGATCAGGCGGTGGCGGGCAGGCAGGCGGGCAGGCAGGCGGGCAGGCAGGCAGTGGGCGGGCAGGCAAGCGGGCGGGCAGGCTAGG
>JAQBSW010006046.1:15000-30000 GCA_029291075.1 Eudiplozoon nipponicum
ACAATTTTGAATTGTGAAAAAATTCAATTATATAGAGTGGTACAATCACCATATCATATATATATATATATATATATATATATATATATATATATATATATATATATATATATATATATATATATTATTTGGCGTAAACTACTGGGAAAATGCCAAATCGCCGCAACTCTGGTACATAGATTACATTGGTTATCCAAAAACATGTTTCAATCTTTGTCAAGATGAATGAAAAATTTGTGAGAATGTTCGCTTGTATATTTTTACGGGCCGTGAACGTTTGTGAGTGTGTAGTATATTGTTCTGTGATGGGTTATTATGCGAATTTGTTCCTCACCGTTATGTCTCTATTTGTATTTACGTGCATTTCAACCTTTATATGGTCTGCTAAAATGTCTGTCTCCGTTTAACATTCAAATATGTCTGTCTTTTATTTACCTGCGCCCGGGCGCGTGTATGTCCTTTGGTAGTTAAACATTACAAAACGTGTGTTTTAATGTCGCCAGGTCCTATATTCACTAGGATTTTCTGATGGCTTCACAATGTTAAATTGATATTTTTTTCTATTCTAGGAATAACTCTGAGGAGGAGTTTTTCTCTTTTTGCTAGCTGAATTAAACAAGTGTAACACATGCGATTACTTCAGTAAAGATTAAATAAAAAAGCAAATGATTGAATCGCAAGATGTTTTGACAATGTTAATCAATAATAAATTTGTGCATTTTAATCAGCAAGGATAACGCATAGGTCAAATGTTATTAATAGGAAAGTATCCATACCAATATCAACTTGAATGATACATTCTTTAATTTAAACAAACACTGATTGCGTTGGAGGCAATAACACTTATTTAAATTACGATTGCGAGCTTGATATTAACACCAATCCAATATTATATTGTAAAATTCAGTAAAGACAACACTACCTTTAGTATATATACCAAATTTGCGATCTAGGTATAAACATCTGCCCCATTATATGCATACATTGAAGTCGCATTGTCGAGACTTTATATAATGTAGCTTCACTACTGAAGGTTTACACATTCGTCTATGAGATCGTACCTTTTAACCGACATACCTCACCCAAATATATATATTGGTTAAAGAGCGTAATACCTGCTCCTACTGATGAGTCGCCAGTAAGCACGAAACGAATGTGCATGAGATTATACTTTCTGTTTATGCTGCCTTTGGTGTATCCATCTTGTTTAAAAATGAACTAATTTGTTACTAGGTTCGCACCACCTAATTCATACTTGCATATACATACATCAGTTAGTGTGAACTAAGCATTGTATAATTGGGAAAAGGCACTACATTCAGTTGACCGATATCGTCTGTATTAGAAACTCTTCACATACTTTTCAGAGTTGAATGCCGAAATGGCTAGACCTGGGGCGCGTCTGCTTATGAATCCTTTGCGCTTATAATTGAGCCATCCTGTCGCGTTCCGCCAGTAAACCGCATGCCGCCTTTTTGGGACATATTTAAGTACTGGCCAAAATTTGGCCGCGGACGGCGATCGAACCCAGGCACATTTGCTTCTAAGTGTAATTATATCCACTGCCGTGATCCTCTTGGTGAACTGCCTTTGCCTCCTTACACAATACCTTGTATATATACCTACATATTTACATATACGTCATTTTAATAATATTGGCATTTACCAGGAAACCTGAAGTTATTATTAATTTCGTGAACTCAAAATAAGTGTAGTGTAGAGAGGGTAGATGGTTGTATTAATTCTTTAATTCGTGTTTGCGAATGTATGATAAGCACAAATAAAATTTTATTTAGCCAGTCAAAATACGCAACAAAACTACTGCAATTTGAATGTACTTATTAGAATATATTAATCATAAGACACGATTTAAGCAATTGGCTGGTGTTAGGTGTAATGTGATTTCTGATGAAGACCCTGGAAAAGAAGTGACGTCAAACGATCATTAGTATATCCACCTTTATTTTTAGTGGTTAGTAGGAATGGTAAGTAAGCATTCGGTGTGACGCGACCGATCTACACCCAGTCAGCACGAAGCCGAAAATGGTGAGTACTAGGAAATTAATATCAATCGGATCAACGAAATAAAATTGTGGATACGTTAGTTATTACGATGGCAAAGCGCAACTAATAGAAAAAACTTTAAAACAATATTCTATGATTTTAAAAGATGTATTATTTTGTTTCTCAGTGCTGTCCTTTTCGTTTCGGATTTGACCGCATTTTTCTTGTGCGGGACAATTGTTAGGTTTTGTTCGTTGTTATCATCCTTTCTAGTTCAATTAGTTGATTTTCGAAAGGCTTTTAGGATCAAGATCCGCCATTGATCAATGGCGGATCTTGATCCTAAAGCGCTTTCAGAAAATCAGCTAATTGAAGGCTTAAAGGAGAAGGGACAAGTGAGAACCCATCAACTGAGGCCAAAAATTACATCATCTGAAAAGATAAAAGGTTCAAGATTTTGCCGACCTATGAGTGCTAACAATTGTCCCGCACAAGAAAAATGCGGTCAAATCCGAAATATTCTATGATTTTGTGTTAAATCATAGGATGTTTGATATTAAACTATAGAAATTGTCATGGAAAATTTTCTAATAATTTTGTTATAAATTTGATTAAGGGATACTAATAAAACTTGACTTCTTGGTTATGTGCAATGTCCGCGATAAATTCTTTACCCTGATTTCTATTTACGTAAGTAATAGAATCCTTATTAACCGCTTAATTTTCGAGAAACAAACGCATTACAAAAAATCGCTCCACTATAGGTAATGCTGACTAGATTTGACGAGCGTTCAATTTTCCCGACCGACTTATGATTTAAAGTTTTAAATTAAGTTTGCTAGCTTGAAGTAAACACCAATCCCATTGTATTTAACCAGTCGTCGAACAACATAACAAAACTCCCGCCAGCCGCAACGCACTTTGTTATGTTGTTTGACGACTGGTAAAATACAATGGGTTTGTGTTTACTTGAAGTTCGCAAACTTGATTTAAAGCATTGTTAACACCACCTGCGCAATAAATTATTGTTAAATTGTATTGCCTTATGATTTGAAGTTTGATTAATCTGCTCAAACAAAATGCTATACTTCATACACGGTTTAATTACATGTATGACTTAATAAACTTCTCGGGCAGTCTTGACCTTAAACTGGTCCAATTTGCCTTTCTTTATTGGTGCCCTTTAGAAGGTTAATTTAACAAAGCTCTTCAGCTTATGCACTCAATTATTTTATTGTCATGTTTGTGTTAGTTCTTACACGCACTAATCTATTCTAAAACGTTTTCCCGATTTATTTAAACATGTGCAAGTCATTGTCAGAGCAGTTAACCAAAATTTAATAAAATCAGTTATGCGACCTTGAAATAAACAGAAATCCCAATGTATTTATCCTTTCATACAACACCAAAACAACCGTTAGTCACTCGTACTGACCCACTTGGACCTTCTAAAATTATCATCAGAGTACAACGACATTTCGGTCTGATCTTCACTAGTCAGTTTGCCGTCTTACACTGATGATGATCATGGAACTTGTGACTGACGGCAGATTTGCTATGGTGTCGGTCTGGTTAAATACAAGAAATATCAGATCAAGACGGATTACTGGAAAATATGTTATTCTCATATGCTACCAAGAAAATTTTCGAATTTACTGGCTTATGATTGTAGTTTTCTGAGCCTATCATTGCTGCCTAACTTTGCTATTTGAGTAATCAAATTTTATTAATTATTCGCTAATTAAAATGCAACCAGTACCTTATTGTTTCAATAATGATAATGTTTAAAACTAAATACATCTTTCCATGTCATTGAATCGATGTAGCTATCTCGACGTGCAATGCAAATTATTATTATTAATACGTCGGAAGACTGCACGTATTATATAGATGGCATATTGTCAGGTTAATTCCCCTTTGTCAATTTCCATGAGCATAAAACTGTCACTACCATCTGCGTAACTCTCCCAGGTCTGCTGGACTGCATCATTTTTAATATACGCTCGGAAATGCTGTTTTTTGACGCTGCGCGATTCATCTATTTGCTTGTGTTTGGATGTATGAGCGCGATTGTCCGTATGTAGCGATCCATTTAATTAACAACAAATAACACAGAATATTAATTATACGAAAATAGGAAATATGATTTTCTACTGGTGTTAATTAAGCAAAACTGACCTTAGCTCCTCTGTCAGTTTCAATAATAAGCTTAAAGCAAATTAACTTCGGTCTTACCTTGACATTAAGTTGCAGTCTACAACAATGAATTCAGCGGATAGGTCGTAACCCTGATAACTAGGATGGTCTAATTCTCACATGAAATAGTTGAGCATAATTAATTACTTAATTGCCGTGAAAAATTGCATTACCTTGTACGAGATTAAACAATCAATGATTGCGCGGCTGGTGCTAACAATTATTTAAATGAAATTTGCAAGTTAGTAATAAACGAAAATCTAATTGTATTTTACCGGGCGCATAACAAATGAACACTATTGTCATTCATAGGTGCTGACGCGCTTCAGACTTTTATGTCGGTAGTTTTGCTCTGTTGTTCGACAAATGGTTAAATACAATTGGATTGGTGTCGCCAGTAAGCACGAAACGAATGTGCATGAGATTATACTTTCCGTTCATGCTGCCTTTGGTTTATCCTTCTGGTCACTACTGAACTAATTTGTTACTAGGTTCGCAAAACCTAATACATACTTGGATTGGTGTTTATTTCAAACTCGCAATCTTGATTTATAGAATTTTATGGTTATCATCAGAACATGGAGGCAACCAAGTATTAAATCGCAGTGCTTATAAATGCTACGTTTATTAGTAAATGAAATCTTACATTTCTCCATTACATTTTCTCCATGCTTATTGATTTGAAAGCAGCGAAATTTAGCTTATTAATCTCTTCTGTTTTGATAAAATTCCGTATTTTCGAAGAATTCGCACATCAGGTTAACATAATCGGCGATAAAATGAGGATTACATCAGGTAATAGTATAGTGCTTTATCACTATGTAACAAGAATAGAGGAATATTCAATGTCATACTTATTCGAGCCTTATTGGATAGCATAGATACTTACACAAAGATGTTCAATTCGAATTATATGAATATTTATTAAAGAAGAATTAAAAGAAATCATGAGCTATATTACATGAATACAAGTAAAGACATTGATTTAACTATCAACTTCTTTTGGCGCTTGTGGTATTAAATAGGACCAGCAATCTTTCGCGGTTATTGTAGAGACACGGCGATATTCTGGACGGCAGTAATTGACTAAAACTTCAACTGTCAATTTACTAATTTGTTTCTTGAATTCTCCGAAAAATACTGGTGCTTAGACGCTGTTTGTGGCTTGATAAAACAACAAAACAGCAATTAGACCAAGCTATTAAGCCAAGCTATCCTCAATCGTTATGTGCTGACTGGCGACTCATCAGTAGGACCCGGTATTAAACCCATTCCCTACCATATATTTAATTGACAAATGTGGGAGAAAAGAATGGTACAACCTGCAGAAGTGAAGCAAACTTGATATAAAGTCTTGCCATATATACTAGACAACTCACCATATATAATATATATGAAGACTCTGAAAAGGGTACTGATACGAATCCCATGGAATCGAAAAGGTACATAGTACCAACATTATGGTTGCCAAATCGATACATGGTACAAACACGATGGATTTCAAGGTTTGCAAAAGCTCAACAAAATTTATAATTGAACTTTTTCTCAAAACCTGTTACTCCAGCAAATCAAAACATTGTAGTCCTGATCGATATCATTTATCACATTTGGCGGTAATCATTACATCAATCAATTAAAAAGAAACAGCTAAATGCTGTTTGTAGCGGAGAACCAATATAATATATAATAATAATAATATATAATAATAATAATAATAATATATAATAATAATAATAATAATATATAATAATATATAATAATAATAATAATATAAATATATAAATATAATAATAATATTAATATATTAATATATAATAATAATAATTATTATTATTATTATTATATATTATTATTATTATTATACATTGTTAAATTTTTGTGGCCATCCTGGGCAGGATGGCTCAGTGGTTAGAGCACCAGATTCCGAAGCAGACGTACCCAGGTTCGAGTCCTGTCCACGGCAAATTCTGGCCAGTACATGATTTGTTCCCAATAAGGACGAATCCGGTCTACTGGATGCATTGCCTTTTCTACACTATACAATTCTTAGTTTATACTGATATATGTAAGTAATTAATGGGTCAGGTGTTTATATTAAGAGCGCAACCTTGATTATAATAAATATGTGTATGTGAGATCAGGCTTTTAATCACGCTGACTTTGGCATAACATTTTGTTTCTGTTTAAATTAAATTTACAAGATACGAATTACCTGGAACATAATTTCATATGTATTATTTCTCTGCTATCAAGAATATATGAAAATGTCAAATATTTAAATTCATAGATATCTAGGCCGCTTTGTTATAAATTTTAAGGTGTAAACATTATGACAAATTCCGTAAAAACTCATATTTAAAACGACCTGTTGCTAGTATTGAACAATCTTTGGTTGCGCGGGAGCTGATAAATACCTTCATAAAGTTTGTTAGGTACATACATTTGTCACTATAAACTAAGAAATGTATATTGTAGAAAACAAATTCATCCATTAGACTTGTTTCGTCCTTTTTGAGAACTCATCAAGTACTGGACAGGTTCGAGCCCTGTCTGCGGAAAAATTTCGCCAGTACGTGATGAGTTCCCAAAAAGGAGGAAACAGATCTACTGGACAAATTGTCTTTTCTACACTATATAATTCTTAGTTTATACCGACAAATGTATGTACTTAATGGGTCAGGTGTTTACATAAATTTGGCAATCATGATTATAGCAAAATTACCTACATTTGTAGAGGAAGATATTTCCACAGACAAAATTAGAGAAACAAATTGAAACGGCCGTGGATGATTGGAACGATTATCATTAAAAAAGTAAAATATTCTTTTAGTTTCTAGAATATTCTTTGTTTAAATCCTTTGCAATATTTGTGGATAATTTGGTATTTTAGTACCACTCTGGCGTGATTTTCTCGAGCATGTTTCATTTACCATTTCATTTTTCGGTTCGGATTTACAAATTATAATCTTCACAATATGATCCTGAATAAACGAATTACTGTGCATATTGGGATCATTCAGGAACATGTCACATAAATATTCTGTTTTTCGCGCCTAATCTTTTTCCAGGTTAAATAAGCAGTACAAAGACCTTCGCATTTTAATTGATTAATTAATAATATATCTATAGGTGTGATTAAAATGGCGGTTAATCTTAAGTTTTAGGATACTGATAATATGGTATGAGTGAGAACTATCTTCTCAAATTCCTATAAGCTCACTAAGGCTGAATCTGACTTGGCGTTTAAGGAGCTCTCATCTGCTAATAGGACAGGAGCCTCTACAAAATATGGCGACCGCACCAGTCCGTACATTATCAGTCTACCATCGTATAAATCCAAAAAAAATTCCATTTTGCTCGGAAAGGCCAAAATTCAATTTAAAGCTTACTTCATTGTGAACCCTGTGGAGTAATTTGCTTCCGCATGGATGGCCTTGCCATGGACATAAACACCTGACTCACTAATTAAGTATTATATAGTGTTGAAAAAGCACTTCATCCAGTAAACCGGTTTCGTCATTATTAGGACCTCATTTATAACAACGCGGTCAATGAAATTTAATTTCCAAAGTATGCTCATTTGGAGTTAGCCTTTTCGCAGTTATGGCACTAATGGTAACCAGTTCTAACGAAACGGCTTCACGCCGATCGCATATACAAGTTTTATAAAATAGTGGACAGAAATCTTGGCCTTGTGTTCGGAATAGCCTAGTTGCAATTCAGTAGCAATAACTACAAAATTCTCGAAATCCATTTTCCAAACATCTCTCACCGTATCATCACTTACTTCAAACGCAAGATCAATTTATACAGGATTACTATTGGAGTGGTTCGCAACTCTCATTTTCCAAATCTTTTATATACATTGTGATTTGATTCTCACTAGGCATTCTATTGCCGTTTCCTGATGAAAACCAAAATCAAAACCCGCTAGAACATGAAATGACGAATTTTACCTGTTATGCAACTACATGCATTAAATGGGATTTGTGTTAGTCTCAAATTAACAAGTGATTTTTACAACACCCGCGCAGTCATTGATTGCTCAATTAATTAATTTACCAGTTAATGTAAAGTTACCAAGTCTTCGGCTAAATTGTATTAATATGGGTAAAATCCCTGTCTAGTTGATTGATTGTTTTCAAGTTCAGAACGTCGTTCTTTGGGTATAATGCACAAAGACGGAAATCATTCATTCGGCTTGGTAAATCGATTATGTTATGTCAAAAATGAACACAATCTCACGCAACAAACTTCAATCAAAGATTACTCGCTGAACAAGCAGCTTATGGTAGGAGACACCGTACAAGCTCAGCTAACCCCACAGTTATTAAGTTCCGAGATTTCACCACCTACTGCCAACAATTTTGATATATTTATTTTGGACATTTATTACTATTAGTACTACTAATACCACCACAAATAATAAAATTAGTATCTACTATTTATATCGTACTATGAGCGGTAGTGCATGAATAAGAATAAACAGTAGGGCATAATTAATTTAGACACGCTGTTATTTGTTTTGCCCAGCTGCACTGTGTAAACTACTTAGCTTAATAGCGCATGAGACTAAAACCATGTCGACTAACTAATAAAAGGAAATTATCCACTTATCGGTATTATGAATGTTATCATCATCATCATCATCATTATCATTATCATCCCCATCGTCGATATTATTCACACAACTAATTCTACTACCGAGATATATACAGCTCCGGTGAAAAAAATTAGGCAATAGACATAGAATGCAGGTAAAATGCAAGACAGGTCGAGACGTAGGTTAGGACATGACGAGTTGTCGTTTGCGTGCTTTGTGTGAATTTATGACTGTTGGTTGAGATAACACACAAGAAGATGGAAACTGACGGGCACAACTAAACACTAGTCCCAAAATTTATTTCACCAGTCGAGGCGATTGGTAAGGCGCAACATTATCGGCGGACTGACTGACTGACTGACTGAATAGCTAATTGCTAGAATTTGTTCCGGGGAAAGCAATTACCACCGACTGGTAGAGTAATGATTCAAGTGACCGCATAACAGCCTGATTGGCTTCTAAACGAGAGGACCAGTCAACTGAATAAATGAAGTACACTGTACGAAACATATTTTATTAGATGACGGGTGGAATAGAAACTTTGGTAAACTGCGCGAGGAGAAGTGAATAGGAAACATAATAGCGTTAGAATACAGCAGACGATAGACAAATTTTTATGACTATAATAGTGCATTAGTTACATAACAAAAATTCTTTTACAGAGGAATTTACGGAACAACAAAATTTTGGGTGTGAAAGTGTCCAGACAGTGTTGATTTGCTGTTTTGATTTTCATAAGTATGGTGACATAGAACAGAAAATTGATTATTGGACTACATTAATTAATTTGATTATGGTTGCGTTTTTCATATAAACACCTTTCATACCTATACTTGTCAGTATAGACAAACATTACATGATGCAAAAAGCAATTCATTCAGAAGCCGATTTCTTTATTTTTTAAATATCACCACGCACTGCTGAGAATTTACCGCGGACAAGGCTCGAATATGAGCATGTTTGTTCACCCCGCCCATCACCGGAAGGAGCCTATATGACATCATTGTAGACCAAAAGTTCCACATATATAGAACACAGACCTGTTAATGGATAAATAACAAGCAAAGTCTGGACAGTTCCCCATAGGTATGAATGAAGTATGTATTAGGTGTTGCGAACCTAGTAACAAATTAGTTCAGTTGTGACCAGAAGGATAAACCAAAGACAGCATGAACGGAAAGTATAATCTCATGCACATTCGTTTCAAGCTTATTGGCGACACATCAGTAGGAGCCGTTATTACGCCCTCTAACCTCTATATATATTCAGCATATAAAGTCTCAACAATGCGGCTTCAACGAATATGTATGAATTTACAAGAGTAACAGATGTTCAGAATTAGTTTTAATTCTCAATTTCGGTGAACTATACATTGATATCCATCATGTTGGTATCATGTACCGACTCGGATATCATAGTGTTAGCAACATGTACCTTTTAGGTATTATAATGTTGGAATAGCCATAATTTTAATATCTTTTACAGACTCGGTATATATTATATATATATATATATATATATATATATATATATATATATATATATTATAGAGTGTAGCGTGAAAGTCGCATTGTTCGAGACTTTATATGATGTTAGCTTCACTACTGCAGGTTTACACATTCGTCTAGGAGATTGTGCCGTCCTATTATCCTACGTTCCTCATCCAAATATATAGTGGTTAAAGGGCGTAATACCGGCTCCTACTGATGAGTCGCCAGTAAGCACGAAACGACTGTGCATGAGATTATACTTTCCGTTCATGCTGCCTTTGGTTTATCCTTCTGGTCACAACTGAACTAATTTGTTACTAGGTTCGCAACACCTAATACATACTTGCATATATATTAGCTCTCCGCAACAAACAGTATTTAAGTACGAATCAACTCTGATGGCTGAATTGCCTTTTATGCATTATAAAATGCTTATTATATACTATGAAATGTTTGTATATAAGGGATTATCTGTTTTTATTGAGATCGCAACCTTGATGAAGTTAATTGTTATCACCGGCCGTGGAACCAAGGATCGTTTAACTACAGTGCACTACAAATAACGAAGTATACAATTTGCTTGTCTGGACGATCGCCAAATGAAATGCAATTGTAGTTTCCTATTACCACCATTGACATATTCGCTAGACTTTATTATATCAATTATACACGTGAGACAAAATCTGCAAATATGCTACGTACGTGACTGCATAGAAATTGTGCGGCCGACATTTCCAGTCAAATTCAATGTTTGCAAGACTGCTAGAGATGAGAGCCGCATATCTAACTTTGATTTCCATATATATTCAATCCGCGATAGTCAGTTTTCCGCCGTACTCTGATGATGATCTTGGAAGGTTGAAACGCGTCTGTGTGTGCGACTAGCGGTAGTTTTGCTTTGTAGTGTGACGACTGGTGAAATACAATGGGATTGGTGTTTACTTCAAGTTGGCAAACTTGATTTGAAGAACTGATTTTTGATTATATAATTTTTCAACTAAACTCCACTTACCAAGTTGCGTGTTGTTGTTAACTCACTCTATATAATATATATACCGAGTCTCTAAAGGATACTAACACTATGACTATTGTGTTAGTAACCGATACCGACATTATAGTACCGCAAAAGTACATATTACTAGCACGATGGTTTCAAAGTCGGTAAATGGTACTAACATGTTGGATATCAATTTATGCTATAGTACACCTAAATTGAAAATTACAAATATTTCCGAACACCTGTTACTACAGTAAATCCATACAATCTGGCCTTGATCGATATCAGTTATCACATTTCGCGGTAATCTTGACATGACGATTGGGCACGAGATTGAACTTCCTGTTCATTCTGCTTTGGTTTATCCGTTTGGTCATAATTGAACTATTATATTACTAGTTTTGCAACACCTAAAACATTATTGCATATATATTAGTTCTCCGCCACAACAGTTTCTAATGTTATACAATTAATCACTTTATTTACACTTATATTAACAAACACGTGAGGTAAATTTTATATAACTGTTTACTTCTCTCAACTGAACAAAAAGAACACATGCATGATATACGCTTATTTATTGAGTCGGCAGTATATGTTATTAGATCAATATAATTAATCTATAATGATTATACACGTGTAGACACACATCCCATTGTATTTAACCAGTCTTCGATCAACATAGCAAAATGGCAGCCAGTCGCACGCACTGACGCGTTTCGATCTTCCATGATCAACATCAGAGTACGACGGCAAACTGATTAGCGAGAATCAATCATCATGGAAAGTCGAAACGCACCAGTGCGTACGACTGGCGTTTGTTTTGGTTAAATATAATGGTATTGGTGTTTACTTCAAGCTGACAAACTTGATTTAAAGAATTGTTACCACTACCAGCGCAATCAATTATTTTTTAATTTTTGATAGTTTATATTGAAACGTTACAAAACTGCTGTAATGCAAATACTGTGCAGACCAGGTTGGTACATGGTAATGCAATTTAATAATAATTGATTTGTTCGTGGTATATTGTTCTATTTAATTTACATTTCTTACTTTAATAGTACATCTAAGAAAGGTAGACGATCAATTTCTCGTGTTGTGACGTGAAACCGATATTCTTATTTGCTTTATTGAAACTTTAAAGCAGTGTTTGTGATTGCGACCTGTTTTTAAGGACAAGGAAAATATCATCCACGTACCGTATTTATTGAGCCCATTTACTTATGTTACTCGTTGTTCTCGAGATGCCCTAGTAAAATCTCAGCCAACACTGGAAATAAGTGGTTCACCATTGCTACACTATCAGTCTGTTCATAGATGCTTCCATTAAAACGAAACCATACGTCTTTCGTACATAATAAAATAATCTTGCGTAGTGTGTGACCTGGCACTGGCGATGGTAATATGTCGTGTTATACCGATTTGACTATAATGTCAATGGTTTCATCAATTGGGACACTAGTAAACAAAGAAGCAACATCAAAAGATAACATAATCTTGGTATTAACATTTATATCTTGAATTTTGTTTACAAACTCACACGAATCGAAAAGCGAATAATTACCTAATAGTTTGAGAAATGATTCAAGTATACGAAATAACCATTTAGCTAGTGCATGAAGTGGAGAATTGCCCATTGATAAAGTTGGCCTCATAGGAAAACATTTTTGTGTGTTTTTAATAATCTGTACATTGTTGGTGTGGATGATCCAACTGGCTTGAGCATCTGTGCAGTGGCCTCATCAGTTTAACCGACATTCGTGAAGATCTTAATTTCAGTTATTACTTTGCGCTCCACTTTGTCATTTTCATATAATTAATCGTCTAGACGTGTGAATTTTGTTTTGTCATGTAGCACGTTTTTCATCTCTTGTAGGTAGTCAGATTTTCACATTATAACAACGCTCTTGCCTTTATCAGCGCGAAGTATTTCGAGTTCTGTATTTCTGCTGATTTCTTTAGGCGCATTTAAATGTTGCTTTATCAATGCATGCTGTTTTACGCATTTGGACGATTTAAAATGTGTAGCCTGGTCAACTAATGTAGTCTTGAACAAATTTTTATTATCAATTCTGGTAGATTCTAAGTCGGCTGTTTGTTCAAATAACAATTCAAATGCTGCCTCGAAATCAACATTGCATTTACTAGAAGGATGTACTCAATAATTTCGGCCCATCGATAGTGCCTCAATTGTTAGCTGATTGGTTGGTATTTTTGATAATTTAAGCACACGTTTATCAAGATCGGTCGATATTAAATCACACAAAACTCTATGTTTAATATCATTTTCTAATTTCTTCAAAATTCTTCTTTTGTCTTTCGTCACACCTGCTGGCAAAAACACCAGAAATCTCATTCTTGCAAAAAGACATAGCTCATCCACTACAAAAGATACATACACGATTCTTGCCTGTAACACTGCTTCATCTAACTTTAACTGCTCAGTTTTGGAATACGGCAACCCTGCAAGATTTATTCGGTTGACCCGCAGTTTGGAATCCCGTAAACTGCGCACCAAATCACATGTGATAAATAAACTGCAGCGGTATTTATGCAAGTAGAAGAAGTACGTTCAAGCATTGAGCTTGAAATGGAGGTGACGCTGGCGATTGATTGGTTTCCTTTTTTCACACTTAGTCCATGTCTACAAATTTCTATCTTGTTTTACCTTTCAATTTATATATAAATATATGTTTACTCGTAGATACATGAGAAGAAAATTAGAAAGAAGCGTTTCTTGTATCCGATAAAATTGCATTTTATTTTTGCACATGGAAAGAATACTATGGATATAGATTAGTCTTTCGGTAGGAATACCGGCAGACCTTCTAAAGTATATACCATAATCATTTTGTAGAAGCTCGAACCCTATTAGTTAATGAGAACCAGATAGATAACAAGTTTAATTCAGTCTTAATGCACCTATTTGAGTCTGATATGCTGGTTTTCCCTTCCACATCTAACAAGTTCATTCCTACAATATCTTGAGCTAAATTGTCGGTGTCCTCGAACTTAAGATTAGCTTCCCTGTTAATCGAACTAAAATATATTTGATTACTTTAATAAAAGGCAAAGGACTGTGTACTTCTTACGTAACAAAAGACCACAATCAATAACTTGGAAAAAAATAAGGCGCGAAAAAATATAATTATTAAATTATCTGTTCCTGAACGGTTCTAGTATGCACGATTCAAAACACGAATTAGTAGAACAATTATATTGTAAACATCAAGATTTGTAAAAACCGTAATATGGTAATAAAGTTTCAAATACAGCTTGTTAGAGAAAGTCCCACCAGAACAGTTACAGAATACCGTAACTGAAATTAGGCACAATTCAAATTTATATATACTGCAAAGTATATAAACAAAGAATGATTTATAAATTAAACGAATATTTTATTTTTTCATAATATTCATATCAATCAGCCACAGTAGTTTAAAGTTATCAATAATTGTTACTCTATTTGTAAAGGCTATAATCAATCTCTTCTAGTACATATTCATTTATAAACCATTTGAGAATTGCTGTTAATTTAATTTAATATAGTTGTCTTAAAAATAAAATTAAATATTTTTTGTTTCTTATTTTCTTCATGACCTTGACAAGGACGATGTTTCTAAACTCGTAATTTCATAACCATTTGCAATTTTCACTTTCTGTTTTATCAATTTAGGTTTATTCAAAATTCTTAAATAACTGACAAT
>JAQBSW010006046.1:32500-51885 GCA_029291075.1 Eudiplozoon nipponicum
GATTTAGGCACTATTAGTTATAGAGACGCCCTAGGCGATAAATGTGAAAAAATCAATATATCGGGCCGTCCCAAAAATGATACAGATAATTCATACTAGTTTGCCTAATTTAACCCTTGTACCAAAAGTGTTTTGAGGCGTACTAATAAGCAAGAAGGGAAAAATCAATTAGTGTGCAATTGATAGACTCTTGAAATGTAACGTTATTAAACGCACGAACAAAATACTTATTTCCTAGATTAGATATTAATTGTCTTCAATTTTGGCCTACCACAGCAACGCATTAAATATGCGATACAAATAAAATATTAATTGATATGATTTTACAGGAATTCGGTAAAAGTCACTGATACATACTCTCTCTATGCACAGGAATAATGATATTGTCTAGACAACGTCGCGAGTTTAATATAAACACAAACCACATTGTAAACATATTTGTCGATATTGTAATTTAATTTGCCGACGTTCTGTCAGAAATAAATTTAAATTTTAATACGATGGATCAATGCGAACGCGCAACCTTCCGTTGACCAATTACGTGCGAATTCGCATCTATATTGGCGCGATTAAATTTTCACGCAACTCACTCTTCTCTACTCACTATCTGTGATTGCTGCCGCCGACTATCCTGCATCGAGGTACCAAACTGTGTAACTAATTCGGCTAGTCTTCAGTAACACCAAACTTCTCGTTGCTGCGATTCCAGTCGTACGTAATCGATTATTTCTTAAAAGAAATTCTAAAGTTTACCAGCCATATCGTTGCTGCCCCAAACCTTCAAACAGACCAGTCAACATCTTCGTACAGAAAATAACAAATCTTTCTTCGTCAATTCTACTTATTCATAGGTGTCTGCTCAACGAACCTCCAGTCAAAAAAACAAAAAAAAAGCAAACTGACTAGCGAGGATCAAACCGCATTGTATATATATGAAAAGTAAAATTAGATATGCGGCTCTCACTTCTAGTAGTCAGGCATACATTGTACGTCACAAACATTAGCTGTTTGCATCTTTCGCCACACACATATATATAAACGATACTGTTAAACAATAATTGATTGTGTTGGTGGGGGCGACAATACTTTAAATCAAGTTTGCGAGCTTGAAGTAATCACCAATCCCATTGTATTTTACCAGTCGTTGAACAACATAACAAAAATACAGACAGGCGCAACGCACTGATGCGTATCGACCTTCCATGATCATTATCAGTATACAACGGCAAACTGAGCAGCGAGGATCAAACCGCATTGGATATATATGGCAAGCAAAATTAGATATGGGCTGTCACCTCTAGTAGTCTTGCATACATTGTACGCGCAATCAATTATTGTCTAACCGTACACAGTCATTAATAGCCACCAACAGTAATTGCTTCATCCAAATACTGTCTTCCCTGATTATCGGGTTGCGATCCGATTTGTTTGTATCCATTGTCTTCCTGATTTATCAACCAGGAAGATAGCGGATGCAAACAAATCGGATCATAACCTGAAAGTCAGGTAAATGATCTATTCCCTGTCGCCCAACATGTTTCTTTTAAATACTTGTTTTGTCTTTCTAATAAGGTTTCAATGCACTCTAGCCGAAACTTTACAATATAAACTAAGCGTACTTTACAATTTTTTTTCGCGGACGAGGATCGAAACAGGGCATGTTTGATTACGAGTCGGTGAATATGTTCACTGTGCAACCATGCTGTACACTACCCGCAAATTTTAGTTGTATACTTTGTCTGGACAACATTATCAAACTAAGTTAAAGAATTATACCATATTTAGTTTCTTTAATGGTGTTAAGTAAAGTGTAAATAAAAACAAAAATGCATTATTATAATCAAGGTTGCGGTCTTGATATAACCACCTGACCAATTAATTACTTACATATGTCAGTATAAACTAAGAAATGTATAGTGTAGAAAAGGAAATTCATCCAGTAGACCGGTTTCGTCCTTATTGGGAACTCATCATTTACTGGCCAGAATTTGCCGCGGACGAAACCGGTCTACTGGATGAATTGCCTTTTCTACACTATACAATTCTTAGTTTATACTGACATATGTAAGTAATTAATGGGTCAGGTGTTTATATCAAGACTGCAACCTTGATTATAATAATTGTTATCATCACCCACGCAACCAATGTTCGTTTAATCATAAAAATGCATTATGTCTTCAATCAATTATAAAAAAACAGATGAAGAATATATTTCTTTGGTACCGATCTAATAACCTAAAGAGTAGAACGAAGTAAAACAATTTGTGTTTTTAAGAAAACTATTTCTACACAATAGAAATATATTTTTTTTAAATTTATCGTCATCATTCGGCACAATTTTCTTGCAGTTTCCCAAAATACTCAACAATTTTTGCTAATTTTATCAGGCTTTTGATGATACCTTTGTGTAAATAAAATTGCAGAGTAATGGGTTATTCTGTTCATTCTTTTATGCTTTTTGCAATTAAATAACTATATACCTTTACGGAACTTTTGTGTTTTGGCATTTATCGAAAGTGAATCTAGTTGAGTAAATAAATTTGCATATATTTGCATTATTTTTTATTTGGTTTCTTGTATATTGCTTGTGTTGGTTTGTGTAACGAAGCTTCAATGCCTGGTTGAATTTACAATTTAGCCGTTAGCTTTTGTTTGCGGAAGTGAATATATATATAATGGAACTACAGCGTGCAATTGCAGACTAAAACACAACAGACAAAGAGTAGCTCAGGCCAATCAAATTAGACATTGCATATCGATCCTCTTATGATTTAAGCCCTGTTATCACATTACGGCCCACGAATAAAATGTTCCGGTTCAAGAAAATTGAACAATATTAATCAGCTAAATACAGTTAAAAACGGGTTCCTTTTAGTTATGATCTTTTTTTACGAAAAGTTTTAAATTTGAAGCATCGATGAAACATTATCAAAATTCTTGCAAATTGTTCAAGAAAACATTGACGATATTTTAAGTCAGGCCAGCTGAATGAATACTGCCAATAATTGCAAGCCTCATACGTAAAATTTACTCGGAATTATGGAATGACCTTAATTTATATGTTATTGATATAAATCTGATTTTATCACCTGCTCTGCGTTTTGATTCACAAAGGCTGAATTACAGAATTCTACAATGCACTCATCATCACAAATGTTCAATTATGTTTTAGGTGTTGTGCACCTAGTAACAAATTAGTTTAATTATGACCAGAAGCATAAACCAAAGTCATCATGAATGAAAAGTATAATCTCACGCAAATCGTTTCGTGCTTACTGGCGACTCATCAGCAGGAGCCGGTATTACGCCCTTTAACCACTATATATTTGGGTGAGGAATGTTGGATAATAGGATGATACAATCTCCTAAACGAATGTGTAAACCTGCAGTAGTGAAGCTAACATTATATAAAGTCCCGACAATGCGACTTCAACACCCTATACCATCACGATGAATTTCAATGGATGTTATGGTTAACCATAATTGAGAATTAAACCAATTTCCGAATACCTGCTACTACAGTAAATCTATACACTCTGGCCTTGATCAATATCAGTTACCACATTTCGCGGTAATCATGTTGTTGGACGAAATGTTAGATGCAATGATTTTCAAGCTTGTAAACATGATTAAAAGTGTTGGTATCATCACCTGCGCAATTATTGTATAGTACATATAATAGTAGTATATTTATTTAAAAATTAGATCTGATAAAATATAAGTATTTGTACAAAAACACTTTTAATTAAATTAAATAATCAGGATTTTGGATCTTAATAAAAACCCTTGACCCGTCATGTACATATATTTATCAGTATAAACCATCCTGCCACACAGGTTGACTCAGTGGTTAGACATGCCCAGGTTCGCGTCAAATTCTGAAGCATAATATATTCATTTAATGACGCAGTTATTATAATCAAGGTTGCGGTCTTGACATAAGCACCTGACTCATTAATTATTGACATATGTAAGTAATTAATGGGACAGGTGCTTATATCAAAACTGCAAACTTGATTATAATATTTGCTATCACCACCCGCGCAACAAATGTTCGTTGAATTATATAATGACGCAGTTATTTTTTTGTGTTCATATGAGCATCGCCGGGTCACCATGCCAATAATTTATGTTTAAACTTAAATGTACCAATTTAGTGTTGTTTGATGTTTCATGTCATGATGTGTTTCGAACCTCCATGATGATCATGACAGCACGATGGAAAGCTGATTAACGGGGATCAAACCAAAGATCATATAGAAGGTATGGAATATAAGGTATAAGCTTTTAACCTCTATTGGTCTCACATGCATTGCACTTGACTAGAAATTACGGCTGCGCAATTTCTGTGACGTAATGAACATGAACGTATTTGACCTTTCGCTACATTTCCATAAGGTATTAAAGGAAACCGTCATCAATTGCACTGTTCGTGATAACAATTCTTCAAATCAAATTATCGATATTTAAATAAACACCAAGCCCAATGTACCTAACCAGTGACACGACAACTTCAATCATATCCAATATGTGCGAGACAAGCAGAGCTGATTGACGCAAACTTGATTTAAAGAATTGTTACCACCACCCGCGCAATCAATTATTGTTAAATTAATTGACATTGTTTGCACGGGTGATAATAACAGTTACTACTGGATGAATTGCCCTTTCTACACTTTACAATACTCGTTTTATACTACCTAATGTATGTACATAATGGGTCAGGTGTTTATATAATGTTCGAAACCTTGATTAAAAGTAATGTTAAGGGCATGTCTGATTTTCCTTTGCTTATATGATTTGAGGCCTGATCGCGTTACATGGTGGTGCATTGATAGTCATCAGGGAATGTCGAAATGTGTGATTATTTGTGACGGGTCATTACGCTACCGAAATTATGCAGCCGAATGTAAAGGGGAGTGCTAGAATTAAGACCAACATATCTGATTTTCAAGTATGTATTAGGTTTTGCGAACCTAGTAACAAATTAGTTCAGTTGTGACCAGAAGGATAAACCAAAGGCAGCATGAACGGAAAGTATAATCTCATGCACATTCGTTTCGTGCTTACTGGCGACTCATCAGTAGGAGCCGGTATTACGCCCTTTAACCACTATATATTTGGTGAAGAATGTGGAATAATAGATACCGTCCTATATATATATATATATATATATATATATATATATATATATATATATATATATATATATATATATATGTAAAAGTGGAATGAATTATTTTTAGCCTAAACTGTATCAGGTTTTAATTAATATACAGACACACTCACAAATCATATTTTTACAATACTATCTGAATGAATTCTATCGAAAAATTCATACTTGATTTGAATAGTCTATGAATAAATAACCCAGCAGGCAATAAGATATTTACCTTAAATTAACTCTACCAAATCAACCGCACTTAACCAACTTCTTATGACGAATAGTTCGTATTATCATTTGACGATGGTAAATAACTTGTGCAATGTATTAAGTGAAATAAAGCATTTATAATAATTTTAATCCATATCAGGTTAGAGAGATTAAATTAGTATTGATAATAATTTGAATATTGTAAGAACGAATAGCAACTACTTTCCTCCTTCTATTTCTATTTCTAATACTAAAATTACTACTAATCCTCCTCCTCCTACTACTGCTTCTATTAAAAAAAAACTGATTCTACTACCTCAACAAAAACTACTAATACTGCTACTGGAATAACTACTAATACTACTAATACTACTAATACTACTAATACTACGAATACTACTAATACTACTAAAACTACTAATAATACTAATACTACTAAAACTACTAATACTACTAATACTACTAATACTACTAATACTACTAATACTACTAATACTACTAATACTACTAATACTACTAATACTACTAATACTACTAATACTACTAATACTACTAATACTACTAATACTACTAATACTACTAATACTACTAATACTACTAATACTACTAATACTACTAATACTACTAATACTACTAATACTACTAATACTACTAATACTACTAATACTACTAATACTACTAATACTACTAATACTGATTATAAAATATTGTATATATTATTGTGTGTGTGTGTGTGTGTGTGTGTATTATTATGATGATTATTATTATTGTGTATTATTATTATTATGTGATTGTTGTTATTATTATTATGTGTGATTATTATTGTATTATTATTATTACTATTATTATTATGATGATTATTATTATTATTGTTATTTTATTTTATTATTATTATATAAACTAAATTAAAACCTGCCTAAATGTCTGGTGAACCTATGCACTTATAAAAATTAAGTTTTGGCACTTTGTCCAGTGTCCAATCAATCATACCTTGAAGCACTTTTCTTTCAGTGCTTGCCTAATGGTTTTCTGATATGTGCATTTGTGCTTAAACATGTGCGATGCACACCTAAAATTGGCCAATGAATAGTTTTTGATTTACTTGTCGATCAATAATTGTTGCGCTACACAAGGTAAAGTTAATTTAATCTGAACGCTATGTATATATACAAATATATATATATATATATACAAAAACGAATATAATGCTCCCTTTCCGTGGGTTCCAGCGAAGACTGTACCCATAAGGCAGAAAAACCACTGAACATTGTTTTCCAAATGACTTTCAAACATTTTTGCACAATGAATGGTCTGATGGTTATAGAACATTTTAACTTGGAACTTATACTCTTGCTTAACGCCTCCTGACGCTAATAACGCAAAATTAACGGAGCAGTTAGATCGATTAACAAAGGCGTTATATTCTAAATTAACGTAGCATAAAGCCGATAGACAGTACTTACTTTACTTTACTTTACTGCGGCTGACTCCTTTTGGAGGATAAGCCGGCTCCATAGAAATCCCGGATTATACCTCTCCATGCCGGGCGGTTGGCAGCCATTTCGGAACATCGAACATTCCAACACCCGAAATAAATAGGTGTTTTCGCGCTGATACAGAGCGCGTCGCTTGCCGGGGACGCCGTAGCATGAACGGTATTTGTGACATTTCATGGAGTTTCTTGGGAATTTGGTACAAGTGGTGTCCCCTCACCACTCGGCTTTTTGATCGAGGACGCACCTCTAGCCTTTGCACATCCAAGCGCAGTCTGCAAGGCAGCAGTAAGTTGTATGGTTGCCGGTGGCTGTTGAGAGCTCATTCGCCATTCGGAAGTACGGGGTACTGTCCAGGAGTCCATGTAATCCTGTGGCTGTTGAACCCTTTTGTGGCGGGGAACACACGCCGAGTCATGGTGCCGTCTTCGGGCTCATGTGGTATTTTATAGGAGATCCGATTGCCAGTCGGAAATCCACCACGCCCTGGTGACACCACCGCCATAGCCCCGTTAGCCCATGTACGATCGGCCATCGAGACATGGTTGACACCGTCGTACCACGTTGAGGAGGGGATGGCCTTTACGATAGACAGTACGCTTGACATTGAATTTGGTGGTTATTAAAATAGACGCGCGTCTATTGTATTGTGGTCTGGCGTTTAGAACGATCTAGGCTTCGGATAAAAATTGATCATAATCACCGTTGCTTAAATATTTTATTTCATTATTGTAAGGAATAACTTTTTTAAGCAACCTTATCGCTCTCTGAATGCTGTCTTATATTTATACCGCCAGAGCTTTATCGTCTGTTAATTCAATGTCAACAAACAAGCAATCAACGCTGCTCACCAATAAAACAATAATTGATTGCGCGGGTGGTGGTAACAATTCTTTAAATCAAGTTTGCGAGCTTGAAGTAAACATCAATCGATTTTTGTTTTTAACCAGTCGTCGAACAACATAACAAAACTACCGCCAGCCGCAAAGCACTGACGCGTTTCGACCTTCCGCATGATCATCAGAGTACGACGGCAAACTGACTGAGAGGATCAAACCGCAGTGAATAAATCGATGTGGGCATGCGGCTATCACCTCTAGCAGTCTCGCATACATTGAACTTGACTGGAAATGTCGGCTGCACAATTTCTCTGCAGTCACGAACATTAACTGTTTGCAGCTTTCGCCACATATACACATATAAGCAATACAATAAAACAATAATTGATTGCGCGGTTGGTGGAAACAATTCTTTAAATCAAGTTTGCGAGCCGGCGGTAGTTTTGTTATGTTGTTCGATGACTGGTTAAATACAATGGGATTGGTGTTTACTTCAAGCTCGCAAACTTGATTTAAATAATTGTTACCACCACCCGCGCAATCAATTATTGTTAAATTGTATTGCTTATATATGTATATGTGGCGAAAGCTGCAAACAATTAATGTTCGTGACTGCATATAAATTGTGCAGCCGACATTTCCAGTCAAGTTCAATATATAGTAGACTGCTAGATGTAAGAGCCGCATATATAAATTTCATTTCCATATATATTCAATGCGCTTTGATTCTCGTTAGTCAGTGTGCCGTCGTACTCTGATGATGATCATGGATGGTCGAAACGCGTCAATGCGATGCGGCTGGCGGAAATTTTGTTATGTTGTTCGACGACTGGTTAAATACAATGAGATTGGTGTTTACTTCAAGCTCGCAAACTTGATTTAAAGAAAAAATCTATGACAGAGTTTGTCTAGTTTGCTACTCTCTTTCTTTGCGAATCCTTGTCAGAATATTTTAGTCACTGCCTTTAATGCATCACAGAACAAATTGATACGACGGTATCTGTTACGAGTAGTGCTTAATTCAGACTGTTTATCATATATATATATATATATATATATATATATATATATATATATATATATATATATATATATATATGTGTGTATGTGTGTAATGTTACATTTTTTAATATGGTACTGCGCTCCTAGGAACAAATTTAAAAAAATGTATAGTGTAGAAACGGCAATTCATCCAGTAGACCGGTTTCGTCCTTATTGGGAACTCATCATGTACTGGCCGGAATTTGCCGCGGACAGGACTCGAACCTGGGCACGTCTGCTTCGGAATCTGGTGCTCTAACCACTGAGCTATCCTGCCGCACACTACACTACACACAATTTTAAGTTATATACTAACTAATGTAACTTGGTTAGTGTATTTTTCCTTTAGATGGAGCTCATATGGCAGCCATTTAGACCCAAAGTTCCAACTAACCATGCCCAATCTGTCATTACTGAACAGACACCACATTACATGGGGAAGTGGTATTGAAATGAACATTTATATAATTAAACGAACATTGGTTGCGCGGGTGGTGATAACAATTATTATAATCAAGGTTGCGGTCTTGGTATAAACACCTGACCTATTAATTACTTACATATGGCAGTATAAACTAAGAATTGCATAGTGTAGAAAAGGCTATTCATCAAGTTTCGTTTTTATTGGGAACTCATCATGTACTGGACAGAACTTGCCGCAGACATGGCTCGAATCTGGGCATGTCTGCTTTGGAATCTGGTGCACTAACCACTGAGCCACCCTGCCGTTTAACTATCATACTCCATCAGTCTAGATTAATTTTAGCGAGTTGCGATAATCAGACAGAGCAGTGGTGTTGCGGTTCTACATGACCGCAAAGCCCTGCCAATTCATCAAAAGTTGCCATTTAGTTGTCAATAACATTTTTTTGAGAATTACTTCTTTATTGAAGAATTCATGAGCAATTATTTATTACCTGATCTGCGTTTTGACTAATGCAGCTTTCATTGTTCCAGTAATTTTCTTTTACCAAAATATTTCGACCTACCTTACCGTAGGTCTTCATCAGTTGCATTTCACGAAAAAAATGAAGCAAGCAACTGATGAAGACCTACGGTAAGGTAGGTCGAAATATTTTGCTAAAAGAAAATTACTGGAACAATGAAAGCTGCGTAAGTCAAAACGCAGATCAGGTAATTTCAATTAATCCAGTTTCGCAACAAAGAAATTCCTTTCGTGCTTACTGGCGACTCATCATTAGGAGTCGGTATTACGCCCTTTAACCACTATATATTTGGTCGAAGAATGTGGAATAATAGGGCGGTACCCATTCTTCGACCAAATATACAGTGGTTAAAGGGCGTAATACCGGCTCCTACTGATGAGTCGCCAGTAAGCACGAAACGAATGTGCATGAGATTATACTTTCCGTTCATGCTGCCTTTGGTTGATCCTTCTGGTCACAACTGAACTAATTTGTTACTAGGTTCGCAACACCTAATACATACTTGCATATATATTAGGTCTTCGCAACAAACAGTATTTAAAGAAATTCCTTGTTAAAGAAGATCAAGGCAAATTTTTTTCAGTTTTCTTTAAAATACTGGTTGCGTTGGTTACACATTACCAAAATTATCTTTGGTCATACGCTGTATTTTAGCGTAAAATGCACACAAATTGTTATGTTTCTGCTCTATCTTCAAATACTAAGTAAAATTAATCCTCACAACTGCTAATAAACTCCTGGTGGAGCTTACTAACCATGGCGGAAACTAGCCATTTCTTTCGCAGTAGATGCTCTCTAGGAAACAAGTTGTTCTATTTTGTTAAAAATAAGACAAGCCAATGCTTGCTCAACGATTGGCTTTTTTAACTCTTCAGATGCTAAACGTTGCAGATGGCATTCTGCATAGTTAACTATTGTTGCGGAGAGCTAATATATATGCAAGTATGTATTAGGTGTGGCGAACCTAGTAACAAATTAGTTCAGTTGTAATCAGAAGGATAAACCAAAGGCAGCATGAACGGAAAGTATAATCTCATGCATATTCGTTTCGTGCTTACTGGAGCAGGTATTACGCCCTTTAACCACTACATATTTGGGTGAAGAATGTGGGATAAACGAATGTGCATGCGATTATACTTTCCGTTCATGCTGTCTTTGGTTTATCCTTCTGGTCACAACTGAACTAATTTGTTGTTAGGTTTGCAACACCTAATACATACTAGCAATCTGCACAGTTGTTTATGTTTTCTGTGCACTGGTATTTTGCCGGAATACGAGTGTCCAAATGGATTTCTACAGCTCGAAATTAGGCACCGGCTTTACATAGTTCGGCGCTGAAATGGTCGTTAATCTCCTAATTGCCTGGAAGTACATTTAACATCTCTTTATATAATCCTAATTTTCATTGGCAGAATGGCTTAGAGTTGGTTTGTAGACTTTTACCACTCCATGAGCTAGATTGTCTAAGGTTTTTACTAAAACACTAATCAGCAATAAGGCCACAAAATAATTGTCGCATTTGGATGGAAGAAAAGTCATTCTTCAACGTGAACTTGGCCCGAACGAGAATTTCTAGTTACCCAGAAACAAACAATGTGAATACCACGCTTGTGTAGTTTAGTAGCCATAAAAGAGTGATTAGCTATCGAGGTAACATTTTTTTCAATTTCAAGAGACAGAATAAAATGCCTTTGGTGTTTACGAGGTACACGAGGAGGAGTAAAAGCTGACAGATGTCCACCCGCGTATTTTTACATTTTGGCTGACCTAGTATATATAGGTGCTCCGTCAATCGTCTCCTTCTACTTATTTTTGGAATTGGTAAATGTGGGCAAGGCTTTTTCGACTCCCATTTTGTGAACTGAGAGGTTCGCCAGGCATTAATCGAAATCTCATTGGAGGCATTAAGATATCACTATTGTTGTTTATTCTTTGATGGATACACGGCGATATTTGTTCTTGTCAAGATTCACATATTGATTCTCATATTTTGATGGGCGAAGTTCAAGGTTATAACTATATATATATATATATATATATATATAATCTATAATTACCTTTCCAATATATAATACTTATTTTCCATGATTCACGGCATTGAAAATGAAAGGTAATGGCCTACAAAACACACACACATTGCTGATACGTTGTAAACTTTGTTGGTGAAAGTAATTACACTATAGAATATTGAACGATCTAGTTTTACAGCCCAGTGAATTTAGGGGTCTCTTTAATTGACCAGGCTATAAAGCCATAAACCCAGCTGGAATGATGAAGAACATTTTGAAAGATCGCAAAACCAGAGAGCAAGATAGAGAGCAAGAATATAATTGAGAGAGACATGTTGTGCGTTTGTGTAAGCTTAGGCTTTGATAGTAGGGGGTACTTTGCAAGGTTAGCGCATGGACTGGTGTTGTGGGACTAAATCTCCCCGATAAGCGTTGACAACGTTGTTGCCAGACTAAGCTAGAATGATTCGTATCAACGTTTTTATTCCTGTACACGCACTAAAAGAGAGGATCGGCGGGTGGTTCATCCATCTTCACAAATTATATGTCAAGTGTACCAGTTGAAGCGACTTCAAGTAATTTTCGAGACTGAGTGACATAGCATCTGGCTAAATCAGTGTATGCGTCTGTCTTGTGTGCACATAACCAGGTAAAGTAAATAATTCCTCATCTGAATACACAGAATTGTGTGCAACTAAATGAGAAAATGTTTAAAGGAATGCATGGATTTTGAAGCACGTGTGCAAAAGGACATAACATGTCAACAATAGTGGAAGGTGCGCTAAGTACCGCCAAATCTAGTCACTGTTTAAACTCGTGGAATCATACAATTTTGTTGGAAAATACGAGTAAAGTTTTCAGGTGGTAGTGTTGATGATAGTGATTACTCATCCTTACTATAATTAGTAAGAATTTGGATAAGAATGAAAGACTGAGGATGAATATGAGGGTACAAATGGGGTTGGGGACGAAGCTGAGGATAAAAATGAATATTTGGACGAAGTTGATAATAAAAATGAACATGACCACGTGGATGAGGATGAGGATGATGATGATGATGAGGAGGAGGAGGAGGATGAGGATGAGGAGGAGGAGGAGGATGAGGATGAGGATGATGATGAGGATTAGGATTAGGATGGGGATGAGGATGAGGATGAGGATGAGGATGAGGATGAGGATGAGGATGAGGATGAGGATGAGGATGAGGATGAGGATGAGGATGAGGATGAGGATGAGGATGAGGATGAGGATGAGGATGAGGATGAGGATGAGGATGAGGATGAGGATGAGGATGAGGATGAGGATGAGGATTATGGATGAGGATGAGGATGAGGATTAGGATGGGGATGAGGATGAAGATGAGGGATGAGGATGAGGATGAGGATGAGGATGAGGATGGGGATGAGGATGAAGATGAGGATTAGATGAGGATGGGATGAGGATGAAGATGAGGATGAGGATGAGGATGAGGATGAGGATGAGGATGAGGATGAGGATGAGGATGAGGATAATGATGATGAGGATGAGGATGATGATGTGATGATGAGGATGATGATGATGATGATGAGAATGATGATGATGATGATGATGATGATGATGATGATGATGATGATGAGGATGATGATGATGAGGATGAGGATGAGGATGAGGATGAGGATGAGGATGAGGATGAGGATGAGATGATGATGATGATGATGATGATGATGATGATGATGAGGATGAGGATGATGATGATGATGTGATGATGATGATGATGATGAGGATGATGATGATGATGATGATGATGATGAGGATGAGGATGAGGATGAGGATGAGGATGAGATGAGGATGAGGGGATGAGGACGGGGATGAGGATGAGGATGAGGATGAGGATGAGGATGAGGATGATGATGAGGATGAGGATGAGGATGAGGATGAGGATGAGGATGAGGATGAGGATGAGGATGAGGATGAGGATGAGGATGAGGATGAGGATGAGGATGAGGATGAGGATGAGGATGAGGATGAGGATGAGGATGAGGATGAGGATGAGGATGAGGATGAGGATGAGGATGAGGATGAGGATGAGGATGAGGATGAGGATGAGGATGAGGATGAGGATGAGGATGAGGATGAGGATGAGGATGAGGATGAGGATGAGGATGAGGATGAGGATGAGGATGAGGATGAGGATGAGGATGAGGATGAGGATGAGGATGAGGATGAGGATGAGGATGAGGATGAGGATGAGGATGAGGATGAGGATGAGGATGAGGATGAGGATGAGGATGAGGATGAGGATGAGGATGAGGATGAGGATGAGGATGAGGATGAGGATGAGGATGAGGATGAGGATGAGGATGAGGATGAGGATGAGGATGAGGATGAGGATGAGGATGAGGATGAGGATGAGGATGAGGATGAGGATGAGGATGAGGATGAGGATGAGGATGAGGATGAGGATGAGGATGAGGATGAGGATGAGGATGAGGATGAGGATGAGGATGAGGATGAGGATGAGGATGAGGATGAGGATGAGGATGAGGATGAGGATGAGGATGAGGATGAGGATGAGGATGAGGATGAGGATGAGGATGAGGATGAGGATGAGGATGAGGATGAGGATGAGGATGAGGATGAGGATGAGGATGAGGATGAGGATGAGGATGAGGATGAGGATGAGGATGAGGATGAGGATGAGGATGAGGATGAGGATGAGGATGAGGATGAGGATGAGGATGAGGATGAGGATGAGGATGAGGATGAGGATGAGGATGAGGATGAGGATGAGGATGAGGATGAGGATGAGGATGAGGATGAGGATGAGGATGAGGATGAGGATGAGGATGAGGATGAGGATGAGGATGAGGATGAGGATGAGGATGAGGATGAGGATGAGGATGAGGATGAGGAGGATGAAGATGGATGCAAAATTTATGTTTAATTTCGTTCAATTTTGACGAATAAACAATATACGGTCATTTTGAATGATTGTGTCTCCGTGAGAGCCATGACCAACTGCGGAGCAAGCTCCGATTTCTGATTCGAAAATTCAGGCTTGATTCAATATACAAATATGCGTTACCAAAAATGATATGACGTTTATTGGTCATTAAATATATTTAAAAAATAGTCGGACAGTAGAATTTTTTTTCAAGTAATTATATAAACTTCCTGCGATGATACATTACAGGCCTGCAAAACGTGCCCCGCTAACAGAAAAGTCTAGAGGGTACGTTAAGAACTCCTTATGTGAATGAAACCGGTCTACTGGTTAAATTCTATACGGCTTATTATATAATGATAAATTACTTTATAATCAAGGTTGCAAGCCTGTTAAAAACACCTGACCCATTATGTACATACATTTGTCAGTATAAATTAAGTAGACGTGCCCAGGTTCGAGTCTGTCCTCGGCAAATTTTGGACAGCACGTGCTGAGTTCTCAATAAGGGCGAAACCGGTTTACCGAATGAATTGCCTTTTCCACACAATACAATACTTAGTTTATACTGACAAATGTATGTAAATATTGGGTCAGGTGTTTATATTAAGTTCGCAATCCTGATTAAAATGTAATTGTTATCATCCGGACGCACAGCCAATGCTCGTTTAATTATAAAATGATATATTTTTGTGCAATGGAATTATTGTTAATACGAAGCTCTACTTTTTTAAATAAGTTTGCGATATTCATTGTATCTTACCAGATGTACAACATAAAAAAACTTTGCAGTCAAATTTAAGGACACGTTACCACTTTCCATGATCATCATCAGAAAAAGACAGCAAACTGGGTAACGAGGTTCTAAATGAAATAATAATATAATTTCAGATGTGTGTGTGTTACATAAATTGTACATGACTAAAAATATCGTTCGCACAATTTCTATGGAATCATAGAATTTAAGTTTTTACACATATATGTTATCTAATTCTACAATAATTGAATGCATGTGTGTGAGCAAAACCTACTTAAGTGAAGTATGCAGCCCGCGATAAACATCAAATTGTTAGTATCTAACAATTTGCAAAACGGCAAATCACCCATCAGTCACAAATAAGGACGAGTTATGAAATTTCATCCAGACTATGAGAATAAGATTACAAATTTACTGATAAGGATCAAATATTTCATTCATTTAGTACAATGTATACGGGACTTCTGGGACTGCGAGCAAAATATCTAAATCATCGTTGATATTATACAAATTACGGTTTGATGCTTGTTAGGCTATTCGCATTAATGCTCTTCTGATAAACATGGAAAGTCGAAATGCGTCACAACGTGTGACTGACGGCATTATAGCTACGCCGTACGACTGCTTAAGTCAATTGGTACGGTATATGTTTTTAATGCGTCAAAATATTTAAGACTACGATAATATACATTTAGCCGGGTAATTTTTTTAAATTTCACTGCGTGCAAGTGGCAAATCTATTGGAAAACGGGTAAGGTAAAGCCAGAAGCGCAGTGAGAAAAACGCAGGATTCAAATGTGACCGAATACAAAATTGAGTAGAAAATATAGGACATTTACATATCAGAACAACTTACGAACGATACTAAAATAGACAATGAGCAACAGATCCAGAAGATGAAAATAAAATCCATGAGCTAATCGGATGTGTATCAAATATTATTATTATAATCAAGGTTGCGGTCTTGATATAAACACCTGACCCATTAATTACTTACATATGTAACTTACGAACGATACTAAAATAGACAATGAGCAACAGAACCAGAAGGTGAAAATAAAATCCATGAACTAATCGGATGTGTATCAAATATTATTATTATAATCAAGGTTGCGGTCTTGATATAAACACCTGACCCATTAATTACTTACATATGTCAGTATAAACTAAGAATTGTATAGTGTAGAAAAGGCAATTAATCCAATAGACCGGTTTCGTCCTTCTTGGGAACTCATCATGTACCGGCCAGAATTTGCCGCGGACAGGACTCGAACCTGAGCACGTCTGCTTCGGAATCTGGTGCTCTAACCACTGAGCCATCCTGTTTATATCAAGACCGCAACCTTGATTATAATAATTGTTATCACCGCCCGCGCAACCAATGTTCGTTTAATTATATAAGTGTATCCAATATGTTGTCTTAATTGAAATCATAGGTGCAGATGGTTGACAATTCATCATGTAAAATAGAACATAGAACGGCCTGCAAATATTGACACATACGGAGGTCATATCGAGCCAGACACTCACAGGAAACAGTCCATATATTCGAATGTATAGACTGCAAGCGCATTTGGATATTCAATCGCGGAAGGTTGACAAGGTCGATACTAGAACCAATTGAAGTAAAATCCAGGAGCAATATCATGAATTTAAAAGACGTGTCAAAATTTATGGAATAAAACATGGATTTGATGAATCAGAACTCATAATCAAAACAAGTAAATGATCACATCAACTGAGAAATTAGATCTATAACTAAACAATAATTGATTGTGTGGGTGGTGATAACAATTCTTTAAATCAAGTTTCGAGCTTGAAGTAAACACTAATCCAATTATATTTAACCAGTCGTCGAACAGCATAACAAAACCAAATATTTTGCGTTTTAAAATTACCTGATCTGCGTTTTAACTAACGAAGCTTTCATTGTTCCAGTAGTTTACTTTTTTCGAAATATTTAGGCTAAACTTATCGATAGTCTTCATCCTTCGCAATATGCCTCACAATTTTTGTGGTTTCATCCTCGCTAGTCAGTTTGCTATCGTACTCTGATGGTGATCATGGAAGGTCGTAACGCGTCAGTGCGTTGCCACTGGTGGTAGTTTAGTTATGTTTTTCAACGACTGGTTAAATACATTCGAATTGGTGTTTACTTTAAGCTCGCAAACTTGATTTAAAGCATAGGTCTATAACATTTTAACATAAATCCGTTTTAACAATAATTCATTCAATAATCCATTCATTGAATTTTATTGGAAATTTCGGCTGCACAATTTCTATGCAGTCACGAACATTAAATGTTTGCAGCTTTCACTACATAAACATATATTGGCAATCAATTATTGTTAAATTGTATTGCCTATATATATATAAATGTAGTGAAGGCTGCAAACAGTTAAAGTTCGTGACTGCAAAGAAATTTCCAGTCAAGTTCAATGTATGCGAGACTGCTAAAGGTGAGAGCCGCATATCTAAATTTTATTTCCATATATATTCAATGCGGTTTGATCCTCGATAGTCAGTTTTCCGTCGTATTCTGCTGATGATCATGGAAGGTCGAAACGCGTCAGTGCGGTGCGGTTGGCGGTATTTTTTTATGTTGTACGATGACTGGTTAAATATAATAGGAATGGTGTGTACATCAAGCTCGCAAACTTTATTTAAAGGATAAATCCGTTGTATTTATGATACAATTTTAAATTTATCATTTATTTTGCCTATCTGTCTTGATGATATATATTCATTAAACTTTTCTTATTGATTTCCTTCAATTTCAACTTCGTCTGCTGCAATTAGATTTCACATTATGTTTCACATTAGTACCCATCTTACTCCATATGGGACAAAATATATAGTGGTTAAAGGGCGTAATACCGGCTCCTACTGATGAGTCTCCAGTAAGCACGAAACGAATGTGCATGAGATTATACTTTCCGTTCATGCTGCCTTTGGTATATCCTTCTGGTCACAACTGAACTAATTTGTTACTAGGTTCGCAACACCTAATACATGCTTGCAAGTAATTAGTGACAAGTATTTTTTTGAAATGTGTTTTCGGAGTGCCAGCTTCATATTTTCCAATGTCGCATTTTGCGTACGCGGGTTCTAGCTTTGCACAATTAGTTTCAAAAAGATGCGACTGATCACAATTTCCAATTCCTTTTTGTCTTCGATCGGGCTGGGTTTGTAATTGTCCCAATGGAAATGCGGTTCTATCACATCTTTGTTGGAAAAGTAATTAGTGAATTTGAATGAACATGCAAGTATGTAATATACACAATTGCGTATATTTCGACGTGCGTGTATTGTCAGTATGAACTACATGGTATAAGGTAGCAAAGAAAATTTATCAAGTAGATGAATTTTGTCATTATTAGAAAAATGCCATGCAAATGGAGCTCACACAAGGATAAATTTGCTTCAGAGACTTGCACTCATCCGCTACAACGTCTCTGCACTTTCAGGTATGTTGGAACTTATGTTTTGGCTTAAATTTACTTCAGTTGGAGTCTATGAGGCATCTATTTCGACCTATATATCTAACTTGCTATAACTGGGTTGTCATTCTAAAACACGTAACAATGATTATTACCTGATCTGCGTTTTGACAAACGCAGCTTTCATTGTTTCAGTAATTTTCTTTCTGCAATATTTTTCGGCTAAACTTATCGATAGCCTTCATCGGTTGCAATATACCTCACTAGGTTAAAAAACGAAACTAAAGAAGCAAGCATGTTATTTCCTCTAGCAATAATATCTGTACTTCAGACTGACCTTTTATTAGATATTCGCGTGTCACATGTGTCTGTTTTTGTGCATTGCATAACTGTTGTTTCAACTAATTGAGACCAGAGTGGCTGAATAATAATTTATCAATTGCATGCGTTAACTATTCGTTTTACACACTCAATGTAAAATCACGTAACAATGATTACTTAATTATATAACACCACACAACCTTGGTATGTAACAATGTATTGCAGTTTTGAAAGTATATAT
>JAQBSW010006047.1:0-51882 GCA_029291075.1 Eudiplozoon nipponicum
GCATTGAAGTCGTATTGTCGTTGACTTCAGATTATGTTAGCTTCACTATTACAGGTTTACACATTCGTCTAGGAGATTGTACCGTCCTATTATTCCACATTCTTCTACCAAATATATAGTGGTTAAAGGGCGTAATACCGGCTCCTACTGATGAGTCGCCAGTAAGCACGAAACGAATGTGCATGAGATTATACTTTCCGTTCATGCTGCCTTTGGTTTATCCTTCTGGTGACAACTGAACTAATTTGTTACTAGGTTCGCAAAACCTAATACATACTTGCATATATATTAGTTCTTCGCAACAAACAGTATTTAACTGTAATATATTGAATTGAATGATGTCATGCTTACCGCGAAATGTGATAACTGATATCGATGAAGGCCAGAGTGTATGGTTTAACTGGAGTAACAGGTGTTCGGAAATTGTTGTAATTCTCAATTTGGGTGAACTTTAGCATAAATTTATATCCATCAGGTTGGTATCATGTACCGACTCGGAAACCATAGTGTTAGTATCCGGTACTCATCGATTTCAAAAAAGGTATCAGTTACTAACACAATGGCCATAGTGTTAGTATCCTTTACAGACTCGGTATATATATTATATAGTGTGAGTTAGCATTGAAGTCGTATTGTCGTTGACTTCAGATTATGTTAGCTTCACTATTACAGGTTTACACATTCGTCTAGGAGATTGTACCGTCCTATTATTCCACATTCTTCTACCAAATATATAGTGGTTAAAGGGCGTAATACCGGCTCCTACTGATGAGTCGCCAGTAAGCACGAAACGAATGTGCATGAGATTATACTTTCCGTTCATGCTGCCTTTGGTTTATCCTTCTGGTGACAACTGAACTAATTTGTTACTAGGTTCGCAAAACCTAATACATACTTGCATAAAGGTGAATATTTTGTATAACATAGTATACAATATCACTATATTAAAAAATTTTTTATTGCTTAATAAAAAGAAGAATTAATTGTTTCATTTTAAGCAATAGGAAAATGTAATGTATAACTTATATGCAGTATTCCCTAAAGGATTTTAATACATTTCGAAACTGCCGTAGACATCTCAGATATGTTGCCAATATAAATACTAAAACGCCCAATACGTATGCACTTCTAGAATATGATACTACAAAGGTACATTAATTGAAATTATTTTTACCCAAGTCCACCACATTATCGAGCACATTGTCTACATCCCATGTAAAATCAGCATTTGATTATCAAACAACGCATTGACACATTGTTCAGTAATAAAGCTCGATTTCTAGAGTGTCTTCGGCTAGGTTATGTGTGTGCATGTAATTCGGGGAGTCAGAGTGAATAAATAGTCCACAAATTCCTATACGCTAATAATGATTATCTAGCATTATAAACTTATTATTAAAAAGCACTAGAAATTGGTCAGCTCGAAGGTGGGCTGAAAATAATTGAAATCGTTGCTCATCTCTTGATATACAATAGTTCTCGCATTTTAACAGAGTTCGGGACGATAAACTGAAAATATACATACATACATACATACATACATACATACATACATACATACATATATTCATAAATACATACATAAATTCAAACATAAATACATGCGTTCATACTTACATACATAAATATATAAATAAAAACACAAAAACCTACATACATGCATATATACAGGCCTACTTACATAATAACATACATGCATATGTAGATGCAAACATAAAATACATACGCGTATATATACGTACTTGAATACATTCATACATACACGCATACTTTCATAAATAAAAACATACCTGCATCCATAAATACATACATACATGCATACATACATACATACATACATACATACATACATTCATGCATACATACATACATACATACATACATACATACATACATACATACATACATACATACATACATACATACATACATACATACATACATACATACATACATACATACATACATACATACATACATACATACATACATACATACATACATACATACATACATACATACATACATACATACATACATACATACATACATACATACATACATACATACATACATACATGCATACATACATACATACATACATACATACATACATACATACATACATACATACATACATACATATATACATACATACATACATACATACATGCATAAATACATACATACATAAAAACATACATACATAAATACATACATTATGGTGGTCAACCACGTGCTCAACATTACTTACCTAATTAAAAAGGGAGTTTCAATGATATAACTGGCTTGTATAAATGACAGTCCAGCATGGACAAAATGCCTTTGTTAATAGGGTTAAAATTTGTCTACGTGCTGAATGTGTTAGATTCACCTGGACCTACACGATTTATCTTTATACTAACTAAATGAGCACAAAAAACTCCTTGCAGCCAGGAGAACACACAATTTATGTAACAGCAGCAAGTATTATGTCAAGCTATAGAATATCAATAAAATTAGGTTCATTTAGCCATTTTAAATTATTTCAAACGTTTTTTCAAAAAGGTGATGCACAAATCGATTATTTAAGTCAAGCGGAAAAGTATATTTGATTCACATTTTGGTAGAATGATTAGAAGTTATTTTGCCTAATAATCAGTTACTTACCGATCGACAGGTTTTGTACCGGCCAAACAGGCTCGAAGGTTATAGCCCATCCTTCGATAATTCGCGTAGATATGCAAGAAAATATTCGAACTGTTGATGAAGGCAAGCCAAGGAAATAAAAGTTCTGCTTTCTCGTCACGAGGTTCTAAGGGTTCGGGCACACCGAGATGCATTGCCGCATATGCACAAGGCTCGTTATTACTCAACTCCTTTAGTGGAAACAGACTATTGGCGATGATTTCCTGTGTGAAATTTAAAATAAATTGTATGCTTTATAAATACCGCAATCAAGTAGACATTTTGAAACAGGCAAACTAGCGCTACTAACTGACAAATAACAAAGTAAAACAGTTAGGTTTCGTTTGTTGTGGAGAACTAGTATATATACAATTCTGTGTTGGGTCTTGCGCACCTAGTAACAAATTAATTCACATATGACCAGAAGGATAAACAAAAGACAACATGAACGGAACGTATAATCTCATGTGATACATGACCATGAGATTAAACTTTCCGTTCATGTTGACTTTGGTTTATCCTTCTGGTCATATTTGAACTAATTTGTTACTAGGTGCGCAAAACCTGATAATTAAATACTAAAGTAGGCAAATGAATAAATAAACAATAAACAATTACAGAAAATATAAAGAAACAAAAAGGCATAACTAGAATTAAGGGTTCACGATACACACATCGGGAAACCAGACAGTTTTGGTTCCATGACGTAAAATCGATAGATCAGTAACTATGCAACTGTTATTTATATCACTAAAAAATCAGTTTAAAGCTTGACCAGTTATTTATAACATTTAGTGTGTTTAAATGAAAGAAGAATTATATTTGATTTGAGAAACAAAAGCATGCAGGTGAAAACAAGAATACAATTGCCGCATATCTAAATTTGATCTCCATATATATTCAATGCGGTTTGATCCTCGATAGTCAGTTTGCCGTCGTACTCTGATGATGATCATGGAAGGTCGAAACGCGTCAGTGCGTTGCGGCTGGTGGTAGTTTTGTTATGTTCTTCGAAGACTGGTTAAATAAAATGGGGTTGGTGTTTACATCAAGCTCGCAAACTTGATTTAAAGCATTGTTACCACCACCCGCGCAATCAATTATTGTTAAATTGTATTGTCTATATATGTTCATGTGGTGAAAGCTGCAAACAGTTAATGTTCGTGACTGCATAGAAATTGTGCAGCCGACATTTCCAGTCAAGTTCAATGTATGCAAGACTGCTAGAGGTGAGAGCCGCATATCTAAATTTGATCTCCATATATATTCAATGCGGTTAAATACAATGGGGTTGGTATTTACTTCAAGCTCGCAAACTTGACTTAAAGCATTGTTACCACCACCCGCGCATTCAATTATTGTTAAATACAATTGTGCACAGGTTTGTGCATGTATAGTTTCATATAAATCTGAGATATGCAAAATACCAAATGCATTTATATTGTATCGTAAGTAAAAGAATTTTTTTTGAAATTACAAAGAATGCCTACGGGAAAAAGAATATTTTGCCATATATAATGTTTAGTAATACCACGATAAATATAACGCTGCTGGAAAAACATGTGGCCCCACGTAATAGACATGGTTTCTAGCGCCATGTCTGGCGTCCTAAAGCGATCTTCTCTATCATTGACACAAATATAAGTGTGATTTGAGCAAACATTCTCTAACATAATATGCTTTTCATTTCATTCAACAAGCCACGATTTCTTCATTTATGAAATGAAATTGGAGAAAATCAAACATGTTTCAATCAATGCATTCTAACTTTTAACGTTAATAAACATCAAACCAGGTTAAAGCCTTAACAGATGTTCAATTTGTTCCTAGTTTCTGCATAAAAAAGCGAAAACAGCCCTAATCTTCAAGCTAGCTTATTAGAAATGATTTTGGCGCAAGATATTTATTTTGTGGAATGGTAGAAGCTTGCCATTATTTCAAGCAAACCATTAACTTTCATATTAATTAAGTTGGAAATAGCAAACTTTACCATGGTAGGGTAGATAAACTAACCCAACATTCACCTGATCGAAGAGAACATTTACAAGCTATTTAAAATATGATGTCAGCTTATCGAATAACAATAAATAACTTCAAGTCAGAATTTACACCCATATATGTTTCTAAATTTCCTGCATTTACATAAAATCGATAGCAAATCATCAAATATTGTGATTAAAAGAATTTAATTAGAGATATTTTTGTGGAAATAAATACTGATTCTTTAAACCAAGTCATCGAGCTTAAGTAAAACACATATAAAACTATTTCTATTCTTTTTATTATAATCAAAGTTTTGGTCTTGTTATAAGCACCTGACCCATTAATTACTTACATATGTCAGCATAAACTATGAATTGTATAGAGTAGAAAAGTCAATTCATCCAGTAGACAGGTTTTGTCCTTATTGTGAACTCATCATGTACAGGCCAGAATTTGCCGCAAACAGGGCTCGAACCTAGGCACGTCTGCTTCGGAATCGGGTGCACTAACCACTGAGCCACCCTGGCGCACACTACTCTACACACAATTTTCAGTTATATACTTACTAATGTAACTTGGTTAGTCTACTTTTCCTTTAGGTGGAGCTCATATGGCATCCATTTAGACCCAAAATTCCAACTAACAATCCCATATCTGTCTTTTCTGATGAGACACCACAATGCCTGGAGAAGTGGTATTGAAATGAACATTGATTTAATTAAACGAACATTGGTTGCGCGGGCGGTGAAAACAATTATTATAATCAAGGTTGCGGTCTTTATATAAGCACCTGACCCATTAATCACTTATCTATGTCAGTATGAACTAAGAATTGTTTAGTATAGAAAAGGTAATTATTGGATGAATTCTGGCCAGTAAATGATGAGATCTCAATAAGGAGGAAATTTGTCTACTGGATGAATTGCTTTTCCACACAATACAATTCTTAGTTTATAAGGAAATATGTAAGTAATTAAGGGGTCAGGTGTTTATATCAAGACCGCAACCTTGATTATAATAATTGTTTTCACCGCCGGGCAACCAATGTTCGTTTAATTATATAAATGTTCATTTCAGTACAGCTTTTCCATGTATTGTGGTGTCTGATCAGTAATGACAGATTTGGGATGGAACTTTGTGTCTAAATGGATGCCATATGAGCTCCAGCTAAAAGAAAAATAATCTAAACAAGTTACATTATTTAGTATATAACTTAAAAATGTGTGTGGTGTAGTGTGCGGCGGCGTGGCTCACTGGTTAGAGCACCAGATTTCAAAGCGGACGTGCCCAGGTTCGAGTCCTGTCCGCGGCAAATTCTGGCCAGTACATGATGAGTTCTCAAAAAGGACGAAACCGGTCTACTGGTAGAATTGCCTTTTCTAAACTGTACAATTCTTAGTTTATACTGACATATGTAAGTAATTCATGGGTCATGTGCTTATATCAAGACCACAACCTTGATTATAATGATTGTTTTCACCGCCCGGGCAACCAATGATCGTTTTATTTCTATCCTGTCACTCGAAATGTCAAAACTACCGTCTGCCACACAAACCGGCACATTTGGCCACCTGTGCAAGAAATGTGTTATGACTTGTGCAAAGTATAATATTTTTTAAAATTTATTTTTAAAGCCATGCTAGGTAAAATAAATATTTCAATAATCAAATATTATTTGTCGGCTGATCTCTTTTGGTGCACATTCGATATTTTCGATCTGCCAAATACCAAGTCACTATCATCTCTTTAAGCAAGCTGAATACTATTCGTTAAATACCTTTAGAAATATTTATGGTTCTGTCAGATTTCAAATTGTATACAGAAGTAAGGCACTAGCAGTCGAATAAAACATCCAAAAGATTTTGATACAATCACTTGGGTCATGCAATAATCTACAAATTAAAGAAAGAAAATAAAACCGCTGAATACATAAAGTATCTATGAAATGGCCCGATCTGTGCTGTGACTAACATATGATGAATTCCAGTTATTATGTTTCTTGAAGATGCTTCGGTATATTTTGGCGGATTCCGTCTTGAGTTCACCAATCATCACAAATTTTAAAAACACAAAGTAATGAAATTCTTTGCAAGAAATTTATCCCATACAAATGGGGGTGAAAATGCGTCACATTAAATTGCGAAGAGGAGATGATGAAATAACAAGAAAATATAGACATGTAAAGAGATGTAACCAGACACTCACACGATACGACCGTCGGATAGACAGAGAATACTGTGCACGCATTTCAACATACAATCGCAGAAGGTTTAACAGGGTAGCTAGAGAATCATTCGTAATGTAATGCAGAAGCGATTTTATAAATGTAGCCTCTGTAGAAAAGTCGTTAGGCCCAATAAATAGTGTAATATTATTGATTACCAGATCTGTGTTGTTACTAACACAAGCTGATTTCTAGTTAATTTGTTTGTTGGAAGTATCGACTGGCAGAATAATTGAGTTAAATAAAGCCAAGTAAAGTGCAATCAAGTAAAAGACCACAACCGTTATTGTTAACGTCAGACCATTAAAGTAGGCACAATTTGTTTCATCGTTCGTACAAATTGTAAACAACTGGAAACAATTATTGGAGTCAAGTGTGTATGCTTGAACTAAATAACAATCGTATTGTATATAACCAGTCACAAAACATAACGAGTACTTGTGTCGGACGGCATTTTTTCGATTTTATGCGACTGTTTACTTTCAATGAGGTTGTTACTTGTTTGAATCTCAAAAACTTAATTTAAAAAATAATTACTTTTGTCTTGTTTTTTCATTCCTTTGACTAGAATTAAATATTTTTTTATTTTAAAATCTTTTCTTATTCGGTTTCCTTCCATTTTAATTTTATCTTTACAAGTTCCAATAAACTATTCCTTTTAGATTAATATTTATATATGATTGCCTACATTAATACTCTCTCTCTCTCTCACTCTCTTTCACTTTCTCTTTCTCTCTCGATCTCTCTATTTACTCTCCATTCTAACTATGAAATTTATTATGCCAACGAGTTTATTTACCGTTTTTGTATCAGTTTTTACACCTTAATTATTTTTACTTTAGGCAGGTAGCCTAAGGATTAATTAGTTTAGACTTTCCCTTTCCTCATTATCTTTTGCACTCAATATTTGAATGCTAAACCAGAAATTGAGCCTTACTCGCGGTTAGTGTATCACTAAAAATAAATTTTAATGGATATGGTCATATCAAATATATAGATCACGTATTACACAGGAAAACATATTAGAAATTCAGTGATGCCCTGCCATAAATATAGGCTAAATCACAAGTTTTCTCATATATATATATATATATATATATATATATATATATATATATATATATATATATATATATATATAATTATAAGCAGATAACCGTTTATATAAGGTTAGGGGTATGTGTTTGTAATCAAACATGACTTCGAGGATTTCTTCAATGCCGCGTTTTGCGTACGCGGGTAATAGTTGTACACGGGCAGTTACACAAAGATCCGATTCTTCACACTTTCCGATTTTGTTTTGTCTTTGATAGCAGCAACACTTCAAAAAGTATATGACTTAGAGGAGTTCAACTTCATGCATTTTTTGCACAGAAGACATAATCATAGGACTACCTTAACAATAGAATTCACAAATGTAATCAAAATTAGTTCTGTGGTTATATGCATAATTATTTATATATTTGTACAGATATTGTGTATAAGTGTGTAAATATGCTTGTGTTTAAAAATAGTTAGTGATGACTAGATATTTGGTCTTATAAAAAATTTAGGAGTTACCATTGATACTTCTGACTTAGAATACTTAAAATATATATAAAAAGGTCATTTCGTAGCTACATTATCACAAGTGCGTTTCATTCATGTTGAAAGTGTTCTGAATTATAACGAGGCTGAGGATGGCCTTAGAATAGGGAGATTAAAATGTATCTCAAAAATTCTACGAAACTGAATGTATCGCAATTATAAATTGACAGAATACATTATGCTCCAATTGGTTATGAGTACTCGGCAGTTTGCATATTGATAATACCAAGTTTGAATCGAAGACACTTAGCTAAAAACTATGGCCTCTCAATATAGACTGAATAGAATACGCATTAATATGCCCGAAAGTCACTTGAGAATCAACAATGAAGAATAAGCTATATCTGTATCCAATCGATATAAAGCCAAGAAAATAGAGCTTGAAATGAAAGTATAAAATACCTCGTTCATGAAATTTTGAATTTAGCATTACGGTACATCTAATTGCATTATTTTTAACTTTCAAATTAAAGTAAATAAATAAAATGAGGATTTAGAGCATGAATTTTGTTTAGATTTATTGAAAATATCGATAAAAAATCTTGACAAAAGTAAATTTGAATTGATGAGAGAACAGCAAAATAATAAAAATATATTGCTATCTATGTTGAATGCGATTAATTTTAATTGCATGAAGGAATTTGTTTCAAATGCAAATTGTACATAAATTTAAAATGTGAAACCGAGACATGGAAGGAAGCTATTAAACCTGAGTATTTATTTCTCTGCTAGGAAATGTTCGAATGATTCTGCTATGTTTAGCGGAGAGGTAAATTTATCTTCAATAGATCTGAAGGATTACTTGAAAAAATAATAAGCCACTTACTAAATATTTTGATTTGTATTAAATACATTCCAAAGGATATGATTATTACAGAAACTGAGGATTAACCAAATCCCTCTCGATAATTTTGGCTTTGTATGAAGTCTTGCTAGATTTTTGCTAGTTTTGAATTCGCCATCAATGTTCAGACATATTTTCTCCATCTTTGTGAGTGTGAAAGTGAATTTTATTTTCATTTTGATTGAATAGTTTTAATTTTTGGTTTATTGTTTGAACTTTGACTTTGAAGGGCGCATCAGGTCGTAATTTTCTATCAGTTTAAAGAATTCAAAGTTCGTCTATGTGTCTCATTGTGAGCAATTGATTTCCGTTAAAGCTCTTCTGATATTTTTGTGTTACGTAAAATATTTTTTATTTAAACATTTCTATGCTAAATCCATCTGGGTTGACTCCTCATGTAAAGAAATTATGAAAGCTTCTAATTGAATTCTTTGTATATATATATATATATATATATCTATAAATATATATATATATATATATATACATATATATATATATATATATATATATATCTATATATATGATGTTACAACTAGCTAGAGATCTTAAAAAAGCACAACTTTGTTCTATGTGAAAATGTTTCTCTTTAGAATCTCTTGAGTTAGTGACGAATATATTTTCTAGCCTGTTGGAAAAGTTATATTTACAAATATACAAATTTCTCTCATCAGTTCCTTCATTTATTCATCAAGGGTAATGTACTTTAACATCTCTCAGATATATGTGGAAGTTTCTTGGTATCTTTATTTGAGCGCATCAATTCTTTGGCCACGCGGTTGCACTTTGCTTACAACGTGGTATTATTGTCAGCAGTCTCAATAATTGTAACACGCTGGATTATTAGCTCGGTTGGTTTTTGATCGTTTAATTTGCTCCGAAAATTTTTAATATCAACTTTCGGGGAAAAGAACTCTTATATTAGACAACTAAAAGAAAAGACAAACAGACAAAATTATGGAATCGCCGATGCAAAATATCTTTCACACATCTGACATATACGATATAACGACAACAAACATTCGATAATTCATCTATAAAACCATGTACAATCAGGTCGTAATTTAAGCTTTCGTGTAGCTATACTAAGCCGGAGATATTAGCAGAATTTTACTCAAATATTCGCGGATTAATTTCTTTACATCAATTAAAGGAAAATTTTCTTCAAGACATTAATTATATATATATATATATATATATATATATATATATATGAATCTATGTGTATAATACAACAAGCGCCAGACCTAAAATTTCAAATATTCTTCATCATGATATTTTTATCAACTGGCAGGCCACCTCGAACACACATTAGCCAAGCCGCAACAAAACTTCGATTGAATTCTTTAAATCAAGTTTGCGAACTTGAAGTAAACACCAATCACATTGTATTTAATCAGTCGTCGGACAACAAAGCAAAGCTACCGCCAGACGCACGCAATGCTGTGCAATTAATCATTATATAATTGTATTGACTATATATATATGAATGGGGAGAAAGCTGCAAACAGTTCATGGTCGTGACTGCATGGAAATTGTGCAGCGGATATTTGCGAGACTACAAGACGTGGGAGCCGCACATCTAATTCTGATTTCCATAGATATGCAATGTGGTTTGATCCTCTCTAATCAATTTGCCTTAGTACTCTGTTAATGATCATGAAAGGACGAAGTGTGTCAGTGCGTACGACTGGTTAATTATTATAGGATTTGTATTTTCTTCAAGCTCACAAACTTGATTGAAAGTATTGTTACCATTACCCGCGCAATCAAATATTGTTTAATTGTATTGCCTATATATGTATATGTGGCGAAAGCTGCAAACAAAACGGCAAAACCTACGTATACGTAGCAGCCAACAAAGAGAACACTTGGTAAAAAAACTCACTACATTAATAGAAGAGTGACGAGATATATCATACATTACTGCAATACAATAAGAGCCCCCAAGTTCACACAGAAATGCTAACAGGCACACGTGCACTTACACTCACAAATTAACTAGAAATAAAACGAAAAAAATAAATAAAAGTAAACCTGAAAGCAGACTAACTTCCTCCTACTTAATCAAAAGGAAAACACAGGGATGTATAAATGTGCGAGTCCTCTCGAAAGAGACTGACATTAACCACTTTTTTGAGTGATGTTTTATCTCATCCTTATATATATATATATATATATATATATATATATATATATATATATATATCTATATATAGAGAGAAACCTAATTAAACAACCAAAGCATATGATTATTGTAGATAATGGCCGATTTAGTTCAAGAAAACTCAGAAACACTTTGAAATTCTATTGTTTATTAGGGGTTGTGCACCAAGTAGTAAATTGCAAGTATGTATTAGGTGTTGGGAACCTAGTAACAAATTAGTTCAGTTGTGACCAGAAGGATAAACCAAAGGCAGCATGAACGGAAAGTATAATCTCATGCACATTCGTTTCGTGCTTTCTGGCGACTCATCAGTAGGAGCCGGTATTACGCCCTTTAACCACTATATATTTGGTACAAGAATGTGGAATAATAGGACGGTACAATCTCCTAGACGAATGTGTAAACCTGTAATAGTGAAGCTAACATTATCTAAAGTCAACGATAATGCGACTTCAATGCTAACTCACACTATATAATATATATACCGAGTCTGTAAAGGATACTAACACTATGGCTATTGTGTTAGTAACCGATACCAACATTATTGTACCAAAAAGGTACATGGCACTAACACTATGGTTACCGAGTCGGTACATGATACCAACCTGATGGATATCAATTCATGCTACAGTTCACCGAAATTGAGAATTATAACTATTTCTAAACACCTGCTACTCCAGTAAATCCATACACTCTGGCCTTGATCGATATCAGTTATCACATTTCGCGATAAGCATGACATCAATCAACTGAACTAATTTGTTACTAGGTTCGCAACACCTAATACATACTTGCATATATATTAGATCTTCGCAACAAACAGTATTTAGAAGTAGCAAATTGGTTTAATAGGAAAAGAAGAATAAACAAAAGTCTGAATAAATTAAAGGTTAGATCTCATGTGCAAGTGCATTACGGTATACTGACTACTGATCAGTATTACCCGGTACTTCGTCCTATATCCACTACATATTCGGTCAGGAAATGTTTGTCAAATATACGGTGCAATCTCATACACATATGTTTATTCAAATAGTAATGGGGTGAAAATCAGATAAAATATTGAACGATGCAACTACATAGATAAAGTTCTTTAGTTAATATAAACCAAGCTTGTAACGGGTACCAAAACCAGGATTTATGAGTTGGTACATGGTATTCACACGACGGATTTCAACATATGCTAACGTTTACCAAAATTGAGAATTACAACTATTTCTGAACACCTGTTATTCAAGTAAATCCATACACTTCGCCTTGATCGGTTGTCACACTTCGCGGTAATCATGGCATCATTTAGCAATATATATATATATATATATATATATATATATATATATATATATATATATATATATATATATATATATATATACAATTGTTGCATACCTAATTTTTTTTTAAATGAGATGAAGGATAAAACAAAAAGGGCCATAGACAAAGAATTATAATCATGGTCACTCTCCGTCATATACATACGTAATGGGTTTTCTCTAATTAGGCAGTGACAACTAATATAGTTTTCATTTTTTTACAGTTTATGTCGAACTGGCTTTTGAATGCGATTTTCTGTGCTTTACATATCAGTGTGCGTAGGCGTCATTCTTATCGTGTTACCGAATGATGTTGATATCTTTTATCCTTGTTCTAATGAATTGATTTTTGACCAAGTGTCCACCTTGGTGGCAATTGTGTGTATTCATGACTTTTTCCGCATGCTAATTTCCATTTCGCTTTTGTTTTAAATTTCCTCTTCTTAAAAATGCTAGGTGTGCAAATTTCAACGTTGATTGCTCATTTTGTTAAACCGAATACGGTTAAACAAATACGACTAAATCCAGTCACAAAAGCGAATTCCCCAACTGCAAATGTTGGCATCAAAATCAGCATACAGAGAATCAGAAATTTGGATTTCACTGTCAACTGACAATTCACTCCAATTCCTTCATAGAATAAATTTGTTTGCGGTAGCATATATATTTGATTTATTCATAAGTAATTGATCAACATACTCCAAAAGCATTTATCGCAGGAAATGATTTAAAATATGTCTCTCGCCGTCAGAAAAATCAGCAATTTTGCAGCAAATAAATGGAACGGGGCACCCAGGCAATGTAAGAAATTTATCAGGTTTGCACAAAAGTAAACTCCGATAAATTATAAAGCATATATATATCCGGTCTAATCATTCAAATGTTCCACCAAAATGACGTTTTACACGACTGGGCACGAATCATACAAACCATCAAAAATTTACAAGCGTCACTGAACAGTAGATAGGAATAGGAACGGACTGAAGAGTATACAGAAACTCAAACGACATCATTATCATTACTAACAGTGACAGAAATTACACAAAAACATTAGTGATCAAAACTGTAAACTGCATAATCTGCGTTTTTTAAATGAGAAAAAAGTTAACACGGGACCCAATATATTGGAGAAAAACGTTAGTGAACAACATAAACACCAAAGCGATCACCAGGTCAGAACTCAATTCATCAAAAAATGAAAAACCAGATATCAAACAGCAATCCGTAATTAATTAGATCAAGGTTGCGACATCGATATAAATACCCATTCTATTACATGTATAAATTTTTAAGTGCAACCTAAACAGTGTATAAATTATAAAAAGCAACTCATTCTGTAGGTCGGTTTTGTCATTATCGGAGTCTGTTGCTCTAAGAATAACATAGTCCTAGGGGGACGTGCCCAGGTTGGAGCTCTGTTCGCGGCAAATTCTGGAAATTACGTAATGATTTCCCAATAACGAGGAAACCGGTTTACTGGATAAATTGCCTTTTCTACATTATACAAAGCTTAGTTTATGTGGACAAATGTATGTACATAATGAGTCAGGTGCTTATATCAAGAACGCAAATGTGATTAAATTATTTTTTATTAACGCCCGCGAAACCAATGTTCGTCTAATAAAAGTGACTACGATATTTCATCAAATTTGGATATGCACAGCTAATATCAAGACGTTTACAATAATTTATTGATCCAATAAAAACGATTGACACCATTTTATAAAACTGCAGCAAAGCAATTCGTAGGAGGGGTTTGTAAATAACAAAAATGCAATGAAATACTTTATAGAAACTTAAGTCCCAATCTGAAAATCTTTGATAGTTTTTACCAACTAAAATATATGTAGCGACATGAAATCGGCTTTTTAAGTACAAATGACGTTAAATAAACATCTTTTAAAAATCTAATTTATGGCCTTACTTCAACGTATAGCCAGTTATTTTTTTATTAATTTATTATGACGCTAATATACGTCATTAATGACGGTGAGAATAGAAACAGTTACAGGAGTTTTATGAAGAAAAAGTCCTTTATTGACAAGCCAACTGAACGTCAGTCATTTCTGTTAATTCAAACAATTAATTTATTTAAGCCTAGACTAAAACTTGTCATTTAACGGTGGAAAAACTAAATAATGCTTACTAAAACATCACATTAAAAACAAATTTTCTAATCCAAAAAGCTATTGTTTTTATTAAACCAATGAACGTGTTTTCCATTTACGTGCGCCAAAATAGACGATTGCATGAAAAATTTTACTGAATTTATAGGCTTACATAATAAATTATTTAATTTGGGAGCATCAGCTAAGTTTCCGGTAGTATAAATCTAAATGTCGTTCTTTGTTATTATTTTTCTCGTAATCCTGACTACTTTTGATGATACAACCAATTAAAACGGACTTATGTTGTGTCAGCTAAAATTTGCTTAGAAACTAGATTCTTTTGGGTATGTCACTGGGCCAATACCTGTATCTAATACCTTGTTATTTTCCTCCATATTAATTTTATTTTCCGCATTAACCATTAAGAAATTTTTGTTTCCATTTTCTGTTTTTAGATATTTTCCTTTTTTTCAAAAATTGGTTTCAGTATCAACAGAATTTCAGCAAATGCTAACCCGGTTAAAATATAAAACGATATAATTAGGATAATAGAATATGTATAAAAAAATCGCGTCTGTTTAAATTGGCCGTCCTAAAATTCTTAAAGATAAAAATTCTCACCGGTTAATAACTCGTGTAAGTTTACATATGCCATGTTCTGAAATTCATGAAGGTAATACTTTTCATTGCCTAATAGCATTAAATCATATTTAAGATTGACATTTAGTTCATTTATTAGTTATATTTATTTATTTGATAAATTCAATGTATTTTATAAGTTATACAATTGTATTTAATTAATCAATAATATTTATTACTCAGCTGCCTAACCGACTAATAAATAATTCCTACCACTTATATTATTTCCCATTAGCACTTTTTACACCAAACAACTGTTCTTGATTAAGAAGTATCAAGACTTTTTACGTCGCTTTCCAATTCAACTAGCCAAATTGGCACTCATCCGTGTGTCATAGTATGCCGTAATCAGTAGATGAGTTGCAGACGCCTCTACCTCCGAAACGTACGTGCTCTAGAATGCGTCACACACAGACTGGACTTTGAGTTTTTGATAAATAAAATTCTCCGCGATTTTAAAAATTATGAATATAATTATCCTAATTAAATGACAATTTGATTGAATGATAGCATGAATACCGCGACAAGCTATAACTGATATCGACGAAAGCAAGAGGGCATTGATTTTCTGGATTACCAGGTTTTCATAAGTAGTTGTAATTTTCTTATTTGGTGAACATTAACATACTTTGAAATCCAGTTAGTTGATAACATGTACCGTCTCGACAACCATAGTTTTGCTACCATGTACTATTTGGCAACAATTTTTCTTGTATCAGGTGCTGACACAAGAACCACAGTGTTGGTACACATTGAGTAGGCTTTGATTTCGTATTTTCGAAGACTTTTTAGGAAGTTAGGTCTACTCCTGTAGGTTTACATATTCGTAGGACAGATGAAACCGTTCAATTATCCCATATTCCTTATCGAAATTTATAGTGCATAGAAGGCGTACTACCGACTCCTACTGATGAATCGTCATTGTGTATGAAATAATTATGCACATGAGATTATATTTTCCATTCATGCTGACTTTAGGTTATCCTTCTGGTCATTTCTTTAACTTATTTGTTATAACTGCGTAACACCTTATACATAATTACATGACGAATTGTGGGAAGCATCTAATATTCATCTCAGAACCAAGTTCGAATTGATGAATTAAGTGACCTGCAGAAGTACTTCTTCAACATAAAGTCCTAATGGTAAATTAATTTCTTATTAAGAAGTGTGTCAAAAATTTTAGTTCTACTGACTGTTATTGTTACACTTTAAAAGATACCTAAGATAGGCAAAAACATAGGATTTCTCGATTTATTTTGATTGGAATATGGCTTGATTGAGTAACAAATTACTCCTCAATCCAAAAAAACGAGAAAACATACACATAGGCATAACGTACGCTTATCTAGTGAGTTGACGGTAATTGTCATTAAATCACTGTAATCTCATTTTGAAGAGTGTGCACTTGCACACATATACAAAAACCAATTTGGCATACACCTTCCTAGCATTAAAAACACAAGTTATGCCTAAGAGATCTAACAAAATGTAGAAATGGGGCAGTTTAAACTAATATTTCTACTTGATATATTGATTGTCAACTTAGTGGGTGATGTGCTTACCATTGAAAAAGTTCTCCACACCCGGAGATCGAAATATCTGGCGAAATCATGAGGACAATGGATTCAAAAATTTTGGTACGCAATCCGAAAATCAGGTAAACAAGTACACTAGTCATTATTAATCTGGCAATTTTTTCTCATGTTGTGCATTTTATGTCAAACGTACTACTTCTTGACTTTATATTTTTCATTTATCCTTATACAGATAAAAAACACGTTTAAATAGTCAGTACTTCTATGTCTCCATTTACCGGAATTACTTAGGCAACTGAATAATGAAATATATGCTATACTAAATCAAATGGGCAATAGAAATATAGTATTTTAATTATTTCTGTACTAGATAAATTTGATACAAATTAACGCTTACATGAAGCGATTATATATAAAATAGTATACATGAATACAGAGCCACTAATAAGGAAAAGAGAATCCTATAATAAGATTTGCACCATGAGAAATAGCTGAAGTTTAATTTAATTAATTTACTCTTCAGTTGTTACACTTGTTTAGACATCTTTGTGCTTCATTAAAATACCTCCTGATACGTCTAATAAATAATCATTACATCCTTCCACAAAAAACATTGCAGTCGTTATCGGCATAACGATTTTACCACTTCTGGAATATTATTATTCCTATCTTGTGATTTTTAATTCATTATCTATTTACTTAAATGTTTGCAGTCAAAAAATTTCCATCCATTATTATAACCATTGCGCACAAAATATTTCCCAAGATAGTCCGAATATGAGATATTGCGATTACCATATTTGCATAAAGCTCTAGGTATAACTTTTCAGTCAATATCGTTCTCATTTATTCGCCAGCAAATACGAAATCTCAAACAAAGCAGTTAAATTTCCCTACTTCAATTACATCTTAGCATTCGCTCTCTTCTTTTTGTCTTATCAGTATAGTACTTAACGAACTTATCAACTGCAGAAATGATGATAATTTGCGTTTGCTTTAAGGTTCAGTAATTCCAGTAAAAATTTAAAGCTAAGAATATGAATTAATTTCCATTTGCCTTCCAAATTTCTATGTTTTGTACATCAGGGGAATAAAACAAGTAATAGAAGCAGAGACAAAAAACACTGAATTCGTACTCAACCAAAGGACAATATGTTATTTTACATTTTCAAATGATTACTCCATCCGAAATGTCAACACGAAGAATTCAAAAGTAGTGGCATTACATAGGCCTTATAAAACACGGATGTTAGCATGAGTTAAGAATTTGTTGTAAGTCTCAATTTTAGTAAACTTTAGTCTACTTTCATAACTAATATATGCTAGGGACACTTAAAAATTTGATGTTTGTATCCTGTAGAAATTCGGTATTCTGCAAACCATTGTGTTGGTAACCTTCACAGGTGTTGTCTTTATTACACGTAGTCATTTGGCTTTGAGTCACATTGTGGAATAATTTATATAAGTTGTTCCCTATTATTATTTGAAGCTCCATCGGTATTGAAGATTGCTCATTGGTCATTTATTGACCAAATATAAAATGAGTATACGACTTAATAACGGCTAATACTGATAAGACGTCAGTAAACACGAATCGCATATGTACGTGAGATTATATCCTACGTTCATGTCGACCTTTGTATTTACTTTATTGTTTATCACCAGAAATTCTCGAAATCGGCGGTTTCGTTAATTTCCATATGCAAAAATCTTGAAAACGCAGCAGGCACAAAATCAAGAAGATATTGAAAACACATATTGCCATTTGCATTTTGATAAAGTATGATGTAGAAAAAAAAAGTTAAAACACGATTTTATATTGGATATAAGCATATTTCTCAATAGATTATTTACACATACACCCATGATGGCAAGATTCCGTTCAATCAATGACTTGAAGAGTTCTTATGAATGTAAGGATAATACACGCGCTCAAGTATGCACATTCGATTGACATAAGACGTTGTAGCTGAAGTAAATAATAGGGTTTTTAATAAAATAAATATTAGAAACTTTATTTATAATAAATTTCCATACGGAAGTAATAAAACAGTTTCATAGGTAATTAATTAGATTTTAACTAGCAAATGACCAAAAGCACATACTATGCATGCATACAAAAATTAAAACAAAATAATACTGAAGTGTTAGTTTATAGCTTTCACATTAATATTTGAAATATGTCAAGTTATTATTTTTTTCAAAACAGCGCATATAATTTACACTTCTAAATTGATTAAAATAATTATATATATATATATATATATATATATCCTCATATATATATGTATATATATATAACTATATATAAATATAGTTCACTACCGGAGCATATATATTCACTAGGTCGTTACAAAGATCCTTAGCTAAAAAGTCTTTCTAGACATAGTTCATACCAAGAAGCTACTTTGGAGCTTTTACAATGTGATGCAATTGAACATGGATTATGTGCTAAAATATGTTTCACACTAATCAGCTACGTAAATAAAATTTACGCATAAAAAATTTCCTGATACCAAGTTCCAATCGTCTGATCGCTATGCAGTCAACAGAAGATATTATTTAAAACTGACTTGCCGCTGAGGCAAAATTAATATTCCTTGAACAGCGATAAAATTGGCTGTGTAAATGCATTAAAGCGTGAATTTTGACTGCAACTTTGTGGAAATGGCATCGTAAGATCTGCTACTACGCAACACGTTTTTGGCCGAGAAATAAATTTTCCAATTATTTGTAACTTTAAAATTATTATTAATGCGAGAACTCCTTTCCTGTCCCTATTCTTTAATATAATTCGATGAAAATGCGTGATAATAGTTTTTGTCATGGGAAAACAATTTAGCAAAACCTAACAGCACTGTGGTTGGTTTCACTACAACTTAATAATTTACTGTTAATTTTTCATTTTCATTAATAGATTAGCTCATTTTCATTGTGTCTATAATTCGATGGAATTCCGTTTTCACAGTATTTGTCATGGAAACTTTGAGGATTTCTTTGACTCTTCTGTTGAATCTTAGTTTAGGTAAGAAAAAATTAAAATAAGCAATAATTCAACAACTTTTTCGTTTATGAATTTGAAATTATTGTCGCACTTATACGTGTTTGATGTCCTAAAGGAAAAGTCTACTAGTCCTTATTTTGAATGTTATTTGTAAAAAAGGTTCGAAGATTCGTCTAAACAGTTTATATCTTTTTAAAATTATTAAGATTCTGGTTTAACTAACAAGTAAACAGCCTCAAAACTAGTCACTGCTATAGGTTTAGCGCCCCAGCAATGTATATGAAAACGTATAATGCTTCAGCTTATGCAGTTTTTATAATTTCGTGCATACGCCGTACATAGTAGGTTAAAAGTTATTAATTTTATTTACAAAAAAATTTAGATTATTATTTTTGTCAATTTCATAAAAGTAAATGTGACCATTGATAGTTTTAATATATAATAATATGTACTACGCTATATTAAGTTAATTCAGTAAAACAAGAGAAAATTAAGATTGCTTAAAGTACTATTTATTAATAAACATATCTTACAGTACATAGTGCCAACATATATTGAATCCTACTTGAAATTTATTTTTATTACCTGCTAGTAAAAACGATTGCGTTAATATTATTGCTTCAAATTGAAAGCAATTTAATTAAGTCGATTATTTTATAAAATGTGGTAAAAATAAAAATTCATAAAAATTTGAGAAAAAAAGAATAGCGAAATGTAAAAAATAAATTAATGAATTTTTATCAATGCCGCGTTTTGCGTACGCGGGTAATAGCTGTACACGGGCAGTTACACAAAGATCCGATTTATCACAATTTCCAATTTTGTTTTGTCTTCAACTGGAAATGCGGTTCTATCACATCTTTGTGCTTACACACCGCAAAATATTTAGTTCAAAAATTAATGAATTGTATTAATTACACAATTAAATAAATGTGCGAAATAGCCTAACTAAAACTGGCCGAAAGTGATAACATTTTGATACTGCTTGTGGCAGAAAACTATTATATATATATATGCAATTATGTATTAGGTGTTGCGCATCTAGTAACAAATTGAATCGATTATGACCAGAAGGATAAACCAAAGACAACATGAACGGAAAGTATAATCTCGTGCAAATTTGTTTCGTGCTTACTGGCGACTCTTCAGTAGGAGCCGGTATTACGCCCTTTAACCAATATATATTTGGGTAAAGAATGTGGGGATATGAGGAAAATACATTCATCACCAAAATATATAGTGGTTAAAGGACGTTATACCGGCTCCTACTGATGAGTCGCCAGTAAGCACGAAACGAATGTGTACGAGATAACACATTCCGAACATTTTGCCTTTGATTTATCATTCTTGTTATAATTGAATCCATTTCTTACTAGGTGCGCAACACCTAATACATAATTGCTGAAAGGGCGTTGTATTAGTGAACTTTGCAATATTGCGTTATTTTTATTTTATGTCGTCTAATCAGGAGGAGATCGTGGACTTGTACGCAAATCTGGAAGCGATAATTACTCTTGAGATTAGCTATCATTTACTGTCTCCTTTAAAGCATGTTAACGAAAGAATTTTTGTAAATAGGTTTTTATATTATTTTAAACTAATGTAATTAGAAATATAATCTTTTATAAAATTTAAAAGTGTAAAACGCTTCTTATTTTTGGTGCTATATGTTACTGTTGTTTATTGTTATAAAAAACGCGTTCATTATTTGATTTTTTACATTCTTAGTAAACAAATACAATCAGTTTAAAAACCGTTTTCAAATCAATATTTTGTGTTTTAAAATGTTATTATTTAATAGTCTGATGATTTATTCATACAAAAAAATATTTTCGAACATATTTAGGTTTTATTGCTGAGGGATTAAGAGATCTTTTGGAAATCTGACGAATGCAAGGTATGGGCTTGTTTATTTTCAGTGAAACTTGTAAAACAACAAACAGATAATTAAATACGTTAAACTCGGTTCGACGAAGCAATTTTGAGTTATTTTCAATGAAATAGACAAGAAAATAATATTTTCTTGTGTTTTTATTAATATCAAGAAGTTAAATCTAACGGAGATTATGGGTGCAACATCGTTATATGTGTGGTTTAATTAAGAAACTGTGCATTGTATAATGTAAACAAGCCAATTAATCCAGTATACACGCTTCGTTCTTATCGTGAATTCTTCTCAACAGTATGTGAATTGTACTCAATATGGAACAAACCGGTCTACTGTATGAATTACATTTTCTGTATTATATAATGCTTAGTTTATATTGATAAATAGATGTAAATAATGGGAATAATTTTTAAATATACTCTGAAATAAATAAGTGTTTTCGAATGATGATAGCTACTGGGCTTAAACGAACATTGGTTATGCGGGCGGTGATAAAAATTACTTTGAATAAAGTTTGCGAACTTGATATAAACACCTGACCCATTATGTACATATTATTTTCAGTACTGACCTTGCGTAAAAAACTCCTCCGAAGACTAAATCCACGATTATTGGAGCAAATTCCATTTTGGCGTTTGAAAAATAATATAGGTATTCCGCGTACATCTATGCTTCTAAATGTCGCGACATGTGTCAAATGCAATAAACTAAGGAAAAGCTTAAACTAAAATTGAATTTGTGTTTGGTGATAATAATTTTTAAATCAAGGTTACGTACACAAAAAATACACAAGTACTATTTTGTACATACATTTGTCAGTATAAACTAAGAATTTTATAATGTAGAAAGGAAAATACATCCAGTAGACCGGTTTCGTCTTTGGTGGAAATTCTTCACGTATTATCCAGCCCTTGATACAGAAGGAGCTTGACCCTGGGCAGGTTTGCTTCAGAGGCAGTCGTATAAACACTGAGCCACCCTACCGCACTACGATAGTACATGAAAAGTTCTCAATAAGGACGATACCGGTATAATGAATGAGTTGCTTTTTAAATATTATGCAATATTTCGTTTACTTTCACTAATGCATTTATATAAAGCATCATGTGTTTTTATCAAGATCGTAACCTTGATTTAAATAAACAAGACGAAATATTTTCATTTGAGTTTAAGCAATATGTGTCAATTCGCTTCTTCAGCACATGATTATAGTTATAACAGCACTAAGTTCTGAAATGTGTTGGTATAAATACATCGTTTGTTCCCTGGCGTCGCTATGTTACTTCCTTTGTACCATGGAAATGTATTTAAGTCCTGGTTGCGATCTTGATATAAACATAAAACATATTATATGTATATATATTTTATTATAAACTATGCATTTTAAATCGTAAAAAAATATGTGCTTTACCGATTTGAAGTCTAATTGCTTTACAAATATGGAATTTAAATAAATAAAATTTAAAAAGATTATATGAAAATTAATTGTGGATTTGAAAGTGATTTTACATAGAGGAGCTGCAAAATTGAGAAATTCCCTCATCCTTTTGCGAAAAAGCACTGCATTTTTTAATGTAATTTAATATAGAGAAAATGTTTCTCATCTGGCACTTTCAGTTTAAAAAATGGCTGACCTGAAATTAAGGCCTCATAGAGCTAATTTGTATTACCTTTAGGAAATTTCGTTTGGATTTCTATTGTCATCACATATAATTATACATTTCTAGTCATTAATCCAAGACAAGCAACCTTTCATAGTCTGAAATACTACTCTTATAACAAATCATCCGATAATAACAAGTTCATTATTATGTAATTTACTGAGAAATTTTATTTACCAATTTAGCTCCCGCCTCTCAGAAATAATTTTGTATTCGTAACAAACAAAAATTATTCATTAAATCAAGGTTGCGAGCTTAATATAAATTCCTGTCCCATTTTGTACATAAATTTGACAGTCCAAACTAAGTATTGTATAATTTAGAAAAGGCAATTCATCCAGTAGACCGCTGTCGTCCTTATTGGGAACTCGTCACGTACTGTCCACAATTTTCCGCGGGCAGGGTACGAACCTATGCACGTCTGGTCGAGAATCTGTTGCTCAAACTGTTGAACCTCTCATCCGCACGCTACATACAAATTTAAGTTATATACCAATTAATAATTTTCGGTTGTCCTTGACTTAAGGTGTAGCAAATATAGCATCTATGTAGACCTAAAGTTCCAATTAATAAACCTCAAATCTGTCATTGTAGAACAGAAATAATGCCACTTTGGGAAGTTGTATAGAATATAAATAAAACCGGTTCACAGGAACAAATTCCGCTGCTGATTGTATAATTTTTAGCATATACTAACAAATATATGCTTAAAATTGAACTGGTGTTATTATCAAAATCGCAAAATTGATTTAAATAAAATTCATTGATTTAAAATTGTCATTTTGCGTGACAGGAAAATGAATTATTACTTAATCTTTGTTTTGCGAGACAATGTGGCCTGGAGGACGTCCGTGAATTATTCCATACCAAAATGTGTACGCTAGACTAAAAACAATGTTTCGCACATGAATGATTATGTACTTTTGTGGAGTTATTGTGATTTAGAGTGAATATCACAACAATGTGATCCTTTATATAGCCCATGCCTGAAACTCTTGAAGAAATTTATTCTGGTAGAAACATGTACATTTACAGTATGAGCACTATTAGTTTCAGCATTATTATGGGCCTCCTGAAATCTGCATTCACATTGTACTACTCTGCACTAATAGAAGAACTCTATATTCGTGAACATAGTGGAGCTACTTCGGCGCTTATATTCAATATTATAATTTTACCTTTTATTTATTTATTAAACATATATTTAGACAATACAAAAAATTTAACTATTAGCTCGAATTAAACAGGACAAATTGTGCTACATCTAGCTCCTCTAATATAGACAGTATAAGGGCCAATATTTTCGCGTGTTTCTCATGAACAATCAGACATAGTGGAGTCATTAATAAAATTTAAACCTAATTCATTTTGTTGTCTTAGGAAACATTCGTTTAAATAGCATTATGCCATATTTTCTTCAGTCTTAATCATTCTTCAAATCAGTTTTGCCCATTTTTTATTAATTCACAATCAGTTTGCAAATAGTGCTTAAACCGTACAACTAAACTGATGAAATGTCTGTTTTACTATTATTTCTGTCTAACTTGGTCCGTCACTATGCAAAAATAAATCATTTTCAATATTGAACATAAAAATAGGTACATATTATTCGCTTATAAATAGCATGTTTAACTTTAATTTTCTGTTAAAGAAATAAATATCATTTGTTCTTGGAAATAATACTATAAATAGACGTTACCTTGCAAGCTTCCTCATTAGAGGACGCCAGAAACGTTTCTCGTAATATATTACGTAAGACAACGTCGAATTGAAGAAACATGGCATCACGACGAAGTGTCAAAAGTTCCACCACCTCTCGGGGATTGGTAGGATCTGAAAGTTTGTTAATTTGATGTTGTATCTCACGGAGCTCTGCAGCTTTTGAATGGCAATAAAAACATATTAAAAATTTTTTTTCATTATAGAAATTGCATATATGTGTGGCAGATTTTCATCATTTTGTAGGCATCATTAGGAAAATGATAATTGCATAGAAATGTATATGAATAACGCAATAAATGAATATTTTTTTATATATATAGATCTGAAAATTTATCCTCAGTCTACACTGAGCTGTCGTCTTAATTTACGCAATCTTCGCAAGTTTAGTAAGTAAGAATTTGAATGCACGTGGAGAAGAGATCAAAGACAATACTCAATGCAGTCATTTTTAAATGTGATTATACATCTCAAAAATCATATTTAATGGATTCAAACTTAAACAAGAATTTTGCGCAACACGTTAGTTTACTTGACAGTTGTTGACTACTGAGTAGTATCACTGTTTGAAAGGGAAGACAGCCGATAAATTAACATTAAGATTTTTTAAAACCGACAATCATGTGCTCAGATTCAGGCGTATATTTTGTTGAATATTTTCACTCCAGACCTGCACCCACATCCACCATGCGTATTGTAGGTGAGGCGATTCGAACACAGAGTATCCAAACAGATGACTGCTGATGTGTTAAGAATAGTTCAAATAATTAAACCAATACATAACTTAATACTATGCAACAATGGCCAATAAAAAAAGAATAACCAGTTATCCTAAAAATCAAAATTGTATCAGGACATTAAAAAATTATAATAGTACACACACACAAACACACACTCATATATATATGCAAAAATGTTTAGAAAGTGAAAAGTAAAGTATCAGCTTCCAAACGATGGTATAATTCTGCTATTCTTATTTTTCAAATTAAAGCCTGTTACCATAAACAAATTATGAAAGAAGATGTGACGGAAGGTTAAAAAAGCTGAGGACTAACACAGATCAAGTTTTTTTACAGTCCCTAAATATATATATATATATGAATTTTTTCATAGATATGGGACAGTGAACAATGATTTTATTATTGCTAATCTACTGCTGCGGTTTTTGTATATTTGTACGATTTTTCTTGTTCCAGGTGCCAGCTCTGACTCTAATCAATAGGCATGGCAGGCTAATTATTCCACATATTCATGCGATTTTTACTTACTGGCAAATTTTTGTTGGCATTCTTAATGCATGTTAGAAATAATGCATTCCTGCATATAAGTCAGCTCTTCTCGATGTTACATGCCGTCCGACCAGTTCTGAAATTCTTAATTATGTCTATCTAATGTCTGTAAACTTAATTACGTTTAACAATGTGAAATCGGAAAAATCTTTAATTGCTTAGTACATTTGAATATGATGGAGGCTGTCATAATGTTATAATAGTGACGGAATAGAAACTGTGATGCTAAAATTCTAGTCAATTACCTTGTGCCTTGTACGAACTGCACCATTATATAAATACGAATTAATTTCGGGTTGATCTACTTTAATCCGTATTCTGCTGTGCTCTGATAATGACATGGAATTGTTTAAGCGTGTTAATGCCTGTAGCCGAGGATAGATATATGGTTGCTTAAATATAAAATTATAGGGACAGAGAAGAAATATTTAAATTATTAAAATTAAATTATTAAAAGCTTTTAAGAAATATGTTGACATTTTTCTCAGAACAAAATACGGAAACCGAAATAATGCAAAAACATTTCCAAATAACATAGACAGATATCGAGTTATGCATATACTTCCCAAATAGCTGTCTTATCAACACTATTAAAACTGAAAATTTAAATCTTCGCCTTCACTTTCATGTAAATTTGAAGGTGAAATATAGTTAGGCGTTGACTAATTTTTAACCATTGAATTTATTAAATGATAATTTCTTCAGTTTTGCGTTCAGCTCCAAAAAGCAAACAATTAAACATATATTGCTTGGGTGTGTATTGAAAAAAAGTTGAACTAAGTTTTCAAACGTGAGATAAATACCAAATCTATTTAATTTAACCAATTATACAGCATAGAAAAACCGTGATCTGTCATTCGTACTGAAGAGTTCGACATTACGCAATGTTTAATTTACGTTTGAAATGCCAGATGAGCATGTTTTTACTCAAATATTCTCGCGCGCCTTGTATTACATTAATATTTTGAGATCACATTCGTTATAGTTTGGTAACTGTGAGGCGCAATACCTTTTCAAATCTAAGCCAATAGAAATCCATGCTTACGCAAATGTTGTGAAAAAATAATATCCAGATCCCATCAGTTGAACAACTATCTTCGTTGTGAATAGAGGTAAACTTTCAAAGAAACATCGTTTGAAAGAAAGGCCACGTAATAAGCTATATATTGTCATTATTTGTCAAATTAACAGCAGCAACGAAAAGCAACTGATCCGCATGGCAAACGCATTCAGCGGCCTAATATTGAATTACAAAAAAGCTAATATTTACAAAAAATTTACTAACTATAAAATAATTATAGTAAATTTGTCATAAGTCTTCATAAATAAACGAAAGGGTATTATTGAATTCAAAATCATTTTTGCTACAGAAAACGGAATCCGCTTCTACAACGAAACGATTAAGCGACTGTCATGAAAAAGTATTCGCGTTCTTTTGTAACTAATCATTAATATGTGTGAAGAGTATTGTTTGAATTTTGTTCTAAATGCGAAATCTTTGTAAAGTTTAATTGCAAGTAGGTTAATTTCTCTTGTTGAAACTTCAAAACCTAAACAAGTCGTTTGCTTTTGGGAGTAAAGAATTAGATTTCTTTTAGAAAAAATAAATATGACCTTTAACAATTTCTTCTCTACTTTTATATATATATATATATATATATATATATATTATTGTAATCGTTTGTAACAATTTTATTTAATAAACCGACCATTAATTCAAATAAAACTTTATGGGTAAATAAAATTATTGCTTTAATAAATATAACTATTACTTTTACGAGTATGTATAGCCTTATTATAATTATTATTTGTTTAAAATATTAATTTTCGAAATAATATTAGTATTAGTATTGGTATTGATTAAAATCATCCTCATTGAACAATATTAGTCCTTAATGTCCAATGTTTCACTGTCGTAAAACGATTGTAGAACTCATAAAAATAAAAGTAAATTAATCATAAAATAAATCACTTTTCTGACGGTAAAGAAATAATTTAAAATAAAATGTTTTACAGAACTGCGAATAATGAATGGGGAATTTTAATTTAGATGGGTATACTTACCTAGATATTACGCAGAACTGAGACAACCCAAACCTCTGCATAACATTATAATTGTCAAATCAGCAAAATTGACAATATAGCTTCATTGTGGTTTTTGCTATATGGCATCATAAATACGACATAACTTTGCAGTTAATTCTGCCCAATTTTGAAAAGTAATGTTAAGGAAAAATGATTATTCTAAAAATTCACAACAAGGTTGTAAATGTGGACGATTTTATGCCATAACGTACAGCGATGCCAACCAAAATTTATAATGCGGACCTTTATTCTATCGTAATAGATGAAAGGGTACTATACTACCAACTTTGACTTTGTTAAATTTAGCTGTTTATAATATTAAAAAATCTGCCTACCTTGTTTTTTATGCAAATCCATTGCTAATTGTGAGAATAATTTTCCATAAGGCAATTTAGTTGGAGATATATATAAAACGTGACCAAGCCCGTGCTTTTGATGGAGCCTTAATTGTTTTTAAAATGATTAGCACTTGTTTGCCAATCAAAAATCACGCTTACAGATGTCAGCGTTGCTTAGTCGTGGTTGGCCATCTATAAGGTCTTTGCTTTTCAAACAACGGTGGACGAATATCTGTAAACGTCTAGGAATTTTTACTCTAAAGAACAAAGTATCACTAGCGTTTAATAAAAATGTATGTAAAATTGTGTTGTGTTCATGATCTTTAATGCCAAATGTGATACCCGCGTTTCCCAGTAAATAACGAGGGTTGGAGAAAGCTACTCCAGCTTTCGTGATTCGAAAATTTACCTCGTCGTCCACACTGACGAGTTAATGATAAAGATTTTAAGATTTGTAAAGCTGTAAACTGCGTCCACAACTTCAATTTGCGGTCACGGAATTGGAGTGAGTGGTGAGTGGTTCTGCATATGCATGTTACGTTTAGAGGATGTAAACAGAATAACGACTGTTAATCTATTCAAAGTGTCCTGAGCAGAATATTGGTTGACAATAAATATAACAATATTGTCTGCATAGTCACGATCATCTAATCTATCGCTCGGGAAAACTTCAATGCATTCATCCTGTATGTATGAAGGTGTACACTCCATAATAGCATTTATTAAAAAATTAAACAAAAATGTAGAAAGTAAAGTTGTGTGATATTTCATTGCAGATCCTAGTGCAACTATAAATATTTGAGTACAAACCACGTATAATATTTACAAAGTTAATAGGAATAACGATTTTTGACAGAATACCGAGTATACAAATGCAATCCACTATGTTAAATGCTATATTTTATTCTATAAAAATGGCTTTCGTGGGACGATGATATACAAGTCGTGGTCCAAGGACGTGCTTTAAGGTAAAATTATTACCGACAAAACTCGTCCCGGTCAGAATCCGGTATTTTCAAGTATAAAGATCATGCTAAGTGCTGAGACGGTGTGGTTGAGTTACTCCGAGCAACCGGCACAGTCGCCTTCATCAATATTATGTTAAAAAATACTCAACGCCCTACTAAATATGTCGCCACCATCCCAGAATAAAGTCGGAAGCAGATCAACGAATCCTGAATCATGTGCGATGTGAGTGCAAATCTATAAGTGAATGGTACGATTTGACAAATATTTTCCAAACCGAACATGAGTCCTGGCTGCAAAAAGGCCATCTATGGCTAATTTCTGCATGATCCATTTCACTCTACAGTTTTTCGGGACCTGCAAGATATCATGTGGCACAACACCATAATCTACATCTGAAGATAGCGCTAGTGAATTAAAATCTCTGCTCCGCACAGATATACATCAACTATCTACCATTATTATTTTGCATTGATCGTAAAGTGTATCTGCCACGTTTATCGCATCCTGAGCTACTTAAGCAAATAATTCGATCATGTTTACGATAAATAAGTCTGTATCTGAACTTCTTTCCTTATTTGGTGACGACCTTTGGTCAGAATATATGCAGATACCTCGGAAAGGACATCTTGATTAATGGTTATGGCATAGTTTTTAGTGGTCATCTTTATGTGTGCTGCACAATGCTGGTTGTTCACATAGATTAATTTAGTGAAATAAGTTTTAGCTCGTGATCTAAAGACAATACCCACGCCCCATTATTTGGCTTAACGAACTACGGGGTGCCATATTTTGAAACGAATAACATTTATATAAGAGCAATGCACCTAGTTTTGTAATACTTATAGTAAACTGAACCATAGTCTCGGATAAGCAGCAATTTCTAATTCACCCAGCGTAAGTGCCAGAGCATTATGATCCAAAATTTGTTTCAATGTTGGCACATAAAATGCGCTTATGCTTATGTCTAAATTAGGTTTTTTTTTGGTAGTGTATATAATTTTTTTCTAATTTGACAATCCAACGTATGGCTCAGCGAGTAGGTCCACATAAACAATAATTATGGCATCTAAAAAAGAATTCTGGTTAGATAGTAAATGTAAAAGGTAAGTACGAGAGGCAGAATAGGAAATGAGCGTGTCAGTCGTAGCTTGATTTCGCTTGTTCTCCCTGCACGCACCACTAAATAATGTGACTCATTTTATCTTGCGAGTCGGACGATGCAGTATATTTTTAATTTTTTTCGCGTTATTTGTGTTAATATTTGATTTTAAAAGGTCACTAGGTCGCCTATATTTCGTGGTAAATTGTTTTTGTTCCGTATTATACGTCTCTTAGTTAGTATGTTAGTCAGGTTTTATGTACATTAACTATAAATTTGACCGCGGTCATAATTTACCTCGCATTTAGGATCTTTTTTGACATTCCATCAGTACCCACTTATCACTAATTTAATTACGTAATTAAACTGAACATGAGGCTTCACACAAGATGGGTGATGGCTCGTTCTCAATAGACAGGATAAGGTTCCTGCTATTATTACCGGGCTGACTAACAAGATCCGCTGGTCATAATGCCGAAAATTTTTATGCCCTCAGTAAATATTTCATTTATTGGACACGCATGAGTCATTTGCCAGAATTGCCTCGACTGGGTCTTGAACCGCAATTAGCCAGTACTTTATGCAATTTTCAATCATTTCCAAATTGCGCTTTTTGTATAATTCTTTTTTCCAGGCAGAGCCTGTTTTCTATCGCCTTCAATGTCATATTTGAACTTTTCCACTCACTCTGACATATGCATAGACACGGTATATATATATATATATATATATATATATATATATATAAATCCTCAAGCAAGCCAAAAGAGCCGATCCAGACATCAAATTCACTCTACAGGTAGAGAAAAAAAATAGTTTTCTTTTCCTCGACATCCAACTCACCCGAGAAGAAAATGGTGATTTTTCACTGGCCATACATTAAAAATCAACTTTAAACATTGAAAATACATGCATTACAACAGCAGTGTGCCAAAACCTCACAAAAGAAACTTAGTAAACAACAAAGCAAACGGAATCAGAAAGATCTGCTCGAAACACAAGAACGAGGAAGAACTGTGCTACTTGAGGAAAATTTAGTTAATGAACAACTGCTCAGAGCGGTTCATTAATGTCTACATCAGGCCACGTAAAATTTGCTCTAGAGAAGATATTGTCAAGCATATTTTCCCAAAATTACCGTTTTGAGGTGATGTACCGGCCTCGATAATTGCACCGCGATTAAATAGAAAAACTAAAGAGAATTTTCCTGTGTAAAAATTTATAGGATATTTAGGACAAAGAGAATCATGAGGTTTAATGCCAAAGTTCAATTGCTGATTCTCTCCTACTCATTCATAGTCTACAGATTTTAATGTATGTGCGGTAGCAAATAAATCGGACGTTCGAAGAAGCAATTGATCAACAGAATCCAGCAAGATTTACCGCAAAAATCGATTAAAAACGCTTGGCATCGTCAGTAAAATCAGCTATTTCCGATCATATAATAGAGACGAGGCACCTAGACAATTTGGCCGATTTCTCAATTATACACAAAGCAAAATCAGAAAAATTATTATACCTATATGAAGCTCTTTATAAAAAACAACAAGCACCTGGCCTAAACATTCAAATGTTTCATCAACATGATATTCTAATTGACTGGTCACGATTCACAAAACCAAACAACTATTTACTAGCATCCATGCAATACCAAACAATTCTCTCGACCAGACTCAACATACATTCTATCGGATTGGATAAAAACTGAAGAGGAAAAACAGCTGTACAAACGATGAGAGAAATTTAAAAAATAATATGAGCATTCAACACTTCAATCCGCACAACTTGCGCTGTTACCAAGTGAACAGAACCTAATTGAAGCACAAGGCGAATCGAAAGACAGCTCTCGGGAAAATAAGATTCGTACACGTAACAGCCAACAATGCGAAAAATTGGTTAGTTCTCAATCCATCCATTCAACAATAACCAGATCTCAGACATCAATTTGCAACACAGACACATGCGAATAAAAACTTAATAATCAACCCAAAAATAGTAGTATAACCGAGTCAGACTAGTTGCCAACCACATAATAAAATAGAAATCGAGTATGTTTATAAATGAAAGATTGTAAAGTGAAGTTTGCCAGTTTCGAAATAAATGGCTTTTATCCTCTTTAATGGTAATGTGCTTTTACTTTGCAATAATAAATATGAATATATACACGTCTGCCTCGGAATATTATGCTCTAACCACTGAGCCACTCTGACGCGTTTGTACATGAGATCAAGGTTTCCGGTTATGCAGACTTGGACATATCTAGGGCTATTGATTTAGTACCCAGTACTAACATCATGGTGCTAACACTATAGTTGCCGAGACCGTACATGGTACCAACACGATGGGTTTAAATATATGCTAATGTTCACCAAAATTGAGAATTACAACTATTTCAGAACACTTGTTGCTACCGCAAATCCATAAACCGTGGCCTTGATCGATAGAATACATTGAAATCCATCGTTTTGATACCATGTACCGACGCGTTAAGTAAAGCGTTAGTACCCTGAACCTTTTTGGTACCATAATCTTGGTATCGGGTACTGACACAATAGCCGTCGTACTGTTAACCTTTTCAGACTCGGTATATATATGTATATATATATATATATATATATATATATATAGTGAGTTATTTTGAAGTCAAAATACAAGACTTTATAAGAAGTAAGTTTCCATTACTATACTACATTCGCATAGGAGATTACAGCGTCCTATTCTCTCACATTCCTCACCAAAATATATTGTGGTTAAGGGGCGTTAAAACGGTTGCGACTGGTGAGTCGCAAGTAAGCACGGAACGAGTGTGCACGAGATTGTACTTACTTTCATGTTGTCTTTGGTTTATCCTTCTGGTCATATTTGATGCACATTAATACTGGTTGCGCACCATCTAATACACAATTGCATTTGTCTTAGACGTCTGTACACAAAACGTTATAGACACACAAATATACTCGATTCGCGCCTATCTTGGGTAACACCAATTAACTATTTTTGAACTACCCAGTCAGAAATGTGAGTGTAGCGGTCAAATAAAATATCGCACATGCGCTATTAGTTTGATTCCGAGACAACCGATGAATTGTGGAACAAGGATGTATACAGAAAAATTTATCCAAAATATTTCTGGTTTTTAGAAGAACCAGTAACATTGCTATGGTAATCACAACTTAGATGAGGTAATTGAGTTGTTGCCGGTATCGTGGAAATTTTTTTCTTTTAAAAAAATGTAATAGTGTATCATCTATTTACAATTCTTTCATGCTCAATTTCGGTGAAATTAAGCCTATTAACTATTTTGTCCTTCGGCATCTATTTCAGGGTTTACAACCATTTTATATACTGCGTTAGTAATGATGTTATTGATGAAGACTTTATGTGAATTTCTCCCTAATAATTTTTAATATGCATAATTACTGGACACTGCATCTGTTAACTGCATAAGGTTTCTTAATATAGTATAAAATGAATTTATACCGTAGTGCTGATTACTACTGATGAGTGGCCAGTAACAAAAAAACGTATGCCTATCTGAAATTATACATATCACGTCCTATTCTTTAAATCAAGTTTGCGAGCTTGAAGTAAACACCAATCCCATTGTATTTAACCAGTCGTCGAACAATATAACAAAACTGCCGCCAATCGCAACGCACTGATGCGTTTCGACCTGCCATGATCATTGTTATTGTACGACGACAAACTGACTAGCGAGGATCAAACCGCATTGAATATATATGAAAATCAAATTTAGACATGCGGCTCTTCCCTTTTTTAGTCTTGCATATATATGACGGTTGCACAATTTCTATGCAGTCACGAACATTAGCTGTTTATAGCTTTCGCCACACATAGACCATACAATTAAACAATAATTGATTGCGCGTATCTAATTTTGCCTTCCATATATATGCAATGCGAATTTACCCTCGCTTGTCAGTTTGCCGTCGTACTCTGATGATGATCATGGAAGGATGAAACGCGTCAGTGCGTTGCGGCTGGCAGTAGTTTTGTTATGTTGTTCGACGCCTGGTTAAATACAATGGGGTTGGTGTTTACTTTAAGCTCGCAAACATGATTTAAAGGATTGTTACCACCACCCGCGCAATCAGTTATCGTTCAATTGTATCATGTCCTATTTGAGATAATGTTTTATGTGCGCCATACATAACATATAAATTTGCAAACTAGTCTTTATTTATATTAATTATCTTTTTTACAAATCAGTTAGACTTCCTACTTTTTTTGAAGTGATAAAATTTTTCGCAGTCTATCTATTTGTCAATTTATTTATCTATCTTTTTAAGTAATTATCAATCTGTCTGCCAGTCTACCAATCTGTCTATCTATCTTTTAATTTGCCTATCCGTCTATATAAATATGTACCAATCTATCTATTATTCTATTTTTCACTATATATCCGCACGTATGTCTAATTGCATCCCCATTTATTAATTATCAATCGATCTCTTTATCTATATATCTACCTGAGGATATGTAGATATGTGGTTGTATCTAATTATCTACCTATATTTCTTTGTTTTTGCCTACATTTAAGTTTATCGATCTTTTTATCCATCTTTCAATCCACCTGTCTACAAATAACTTTCAGTTTTTATTCTTAAATATTTAGCTTTGAGTTAATAATGAAATATAGTTGTATATATTTAATTTATAAAAGTTCTCTTCCTATGTATATGCGGCCTATTAACGGAAGTATATTTCAAATATCAATTACCAAAATTGTCAGGTAAATTATTCCGAGCCTGCCTATCTTATTATTAATTAAAAAAATATAACTTGCTAATTTATTAACTGAATTTAAATTAACATTTTTATTATATGTGCACAGAAATTTGGAATGTTAGAATAATTTCTTTGCTAACTTACTAGCTTTTATATAATATTTGTTATATTTGATAGGGAAACCAACAACATCAGTTGCAAAAATTTGAGAAATAGTAATTCTTTCTAAAATTTATATTTCGTCAGTTTACCTTCAATTTATAATTAATTACAAAGAACTTTGTCTGGTGATGCAATTTTCTTCTTGTCCAAAGTTTATTTTTCGATTTACTTTTATGAAAATTTTATTTTGCTTCTGTATAGAACTCTCATTAATTATTAATAAACCCTTTGACAACTGGCTGTAAAGAAGATACGCCATATGATGTAAATACTCCATGGAAAATACTTGTCTAAATGTCGCGTAATTAGGAAGTTTTTGCACTACTTCATCTTCATATAAATATGTCGTCTTACGTAAGTTTAAAAAGAAATTCATTACTTTAATTTAATAATACTAATTATGTTTATCTTTTGATAGTGAGGCCTGTCAATGTGATAAGTTAAGACGTGAAGAATCTTCATAAAAATTGATTCTTTGCAAAACTACTCTGTAAAATAAGTTTCCGTATGTTGTAGCCACTACATGATTAAAAATGAATGACGTTGACCATTACATGACTGATTTAGTGTTGTTATTTCTTGCTAAGATACTTACACCCATATATCAGCGATTTATCAACTTAATATCATAATACATCAACTTAATGAAAACAGGTTCTGGTTTTTTTACAGCATCGTCGTTATTCCTTGCGATTATTAAATACTATTCATAAAATATTAACAATAAAAATATAACAGGTTCTGATTTAATATCAAATATATTTTGTATTTAATAATAATTTTGTATTAAATAACGTACACCACACGAATATTTTATCAATTTGCCACTATGAAGCCCAAATGATCAGAAGATATGACAGAGAGAAATACCAAGTGTTTGGCGATAACTTTCTTATTTCGTGATAAATTAAAAGTGCAAAATGAACGCCGACGAATACCTAATTTAACAGTAAAAAGAAGCAATTAAACTGCTTCCTGAGCTTCAAAAGTAAAGCCAACTAACACGGATAAAATACCCGTAGGCATAAGATAAAAACATAGTTTTGGTTGAAAAGACTGTGGCTACTGAAACTGTCTTACCAACTGGTGGGGAATAAATTTGATTTTTTCCAGTTTTGAGGCGATTTATATTGCTGAGAGGAGAAAATAAAATATAAATTTAACATATGCAAAATATGAATTGGATATGCTAGAATTACATGGATTATTATTTATGTGGTAAATTGGATAGATGACAGGGTTGTGTCCACCAACATGTTACATGAAGAAATTTGCAAGATGAAATTAAAAGGAAGCCATGTTTAAATAGGAAAATACCCTTTGTTGGATTGGAGGCTAACAAAAATAAATGTAATGATTTAAAATTTTTATTAGCTTTAAAATTTTTTGCGCATTTCCTTCATTGGTTAGCAGAAATACTTAACTGATTTATTCAAACTGTGGTGAATACATTGCCTGAAAAATGTTGCTACGTTCAGATCTTTATAGAACTAATCTAGGAAGAATGACCTAACTTATATTAAAGTCATGTAAGCAACGAGAGGTTTAATCTAATAGAGATAATGTAAAATTAATTCTACCCACAATAATGGTGTAATGTCCAATTTCAGAAAATTCAATGTGATTGATTTTTGGCATTGAGTCCAAATCAGAGAGGAAATGCCTGTTCAAAACTGATGCGATATATTCGTAAGTTAAATAATAATTGATTGAGCGGGTGGTGGTAACAAGTCTTTAAATCAAGTTTGCGAGTTTGAAGTAAACAACAATCCCGTTGTATTTAACCAGTCATCAAACAACATAATCGCGACAGGCGGTAGTTTTGTTATGTTGTTCGACGACTGGCTAAATACAATGGGATTGGTGTTAACTTCAAGCTCGCAAACTTGATTTAAAGAATATTCGTTAGTTAACCAATCATTCGTTGCACTGACGGCGATTAACAATACTTACATCAAGGTTGCAATCTTGATGTAAGCACCAGTCTCATTATATATATATATATATATATATATATATATATATATATATATATATATGCATTTGACATTGTAAACAAAATATTGTATATTGTAAGAAAGGAAATTCATCCAATTACGTCTTTGTTGAAAACACTTGAAGTACTGTCTATGATTTTAATGGAATCATGATTAAATATGCAATGCGTTATGTATATGCGAATGAATTGGATGCTTGAGATCGACTCTGTCATGATTCGTAATGACAGACCCACCTGGATACTTCAAATTAAGTTCAGACTGAATAGGCGTGGTTTCAATAGTTTACGTTTGTAATGCTTATGAGCTCATTACCTGCTCTACCAAACTGGAAGTGGAAATGATTGTGACGGCCTTGATCAACTATTTCTCCGAAAAAATAGAATTCGAATTTTTAAGTTTCTAACACAAATTTTAGCCTTTCGTTAAAACTAATTAAGGTAAAATACTTTATTTCTCAAATGTTGCAAACAAAGTTTTTATGTCACATTCACTTAAGTACGACTTATGTTGCAGATATCTAAAATTTCATTTCGGATTGGTAGTTATTCGCTTTGGACAAAAGGGAGCCGATTCAACGCTATCAGTTCTATGCCAATGAACCCCTATTTTGAAACTGTTATTATTTATCTTCCTGTGCTTAGTGCCAGATAACAGGAAGAGATGTGTCGGCGAACAAATTGTTGTAATGGGTTAGAATACGATTGCGGTGAAATACTCAATTCAGAAGATTTCACTTTTAAAAGAAACATGTTGCGCGACAGGAAATAAATCATTTACCTGATTATCGGTTTGCGATCCGATTTGTTTGCATCCGCTGTCTTCCTGATTTTTTCTCCAAAATTTTCGATTACCAGATACGATTATCTTTTTCAATGGAAAGCTCAACATAATAAGTTGACAATCAATATGTCAAGTGGAAATATTAGTTTAAACTGCCCCATTTATACTTATTGTTAGATCTCTTAAGCATAAAATGCTAGGAAAGTGTATGTCAAATTGGTTTGTGTATATGTCTGCATGTGTACACGCTTCGAAATGAGATTACAGTGATTTAGTCACAATTACTGACAACTCACTAGATAACCGTACGCCATGCCTGTGTGTATGTATTCTCGTTTGTTTTTGTTTGAGGATTAATCAACTATTGCATGTGTACACTCATCCCAGTGAAATGAGAGCGATTTAGAAACACCTGACTAATCACTAGATAAGCGTATGCCACATTTGTGTTTGTGTATATGTGTGTGTGTGTGAGCGTTTGCTTAAGACAGAAATAATCTGTTACATGTAATTAACGGCACGTGTAACAGAAATTCACATGAAACTAAAACAATAACTATCCTTTCCTAAACGCACAAGTCAGACCTATTTTTACACGTACTATCCTAAATGAAGTAATTACGAGTGGCATCCTGGTGAGGAGGGGGCAAGATACTGTGAATAAAGTAAATAATTTAGAGTTAACAAAATCAAGTTAGAAACGGAAAAGTATTCTATTAAGGTGGATAGTAAAAATTAAATAAAAAAGAGGGATCGTAAAAGAAGTTGAAAATCGTCTGATAAAGAAAGATGCAAACATAAATGTTTGTTAAAGACGCTACATTAACAACAGAACGTAAGCTAACAGATAAAATAAGATAACATTTAATCAAGGATGAAATAATAAGATAATCAAAAATAAATTAGGCGATATTGAATTACTAACTCTTCACCTCTGTAAGCTAATATCAGTCCAGTGTTCTAATTCTTATACTTGAGCGAGTTTGTGATTCTGATTCTGACTGATTAGAGAATCTATCGAAATTAAATCGAGAACTGACGTAATGAATGAAACAGCCGTAGAAAAATCACTAGGTCCTATTTGGAATACAGCACTAAATAATGGTAGAAAACGAAGTTTGCACGAATCAGAATCAGAATCAGAAATTCGCTCAAAGAAAAGAATAAGAACACTGAACTGATATTAACTTACAGAGGTGGATAGTGAGTAATTCAATATCGCCTAATTTATTTTTGATTATCATATTATTTCATCCTTGATTACTTATTATCTTATTTTATGTTATCTTACGTTCAGTTGTTAGTGTAGCACCTTTTAACATTTTATGCTTAAGAGATCTAACAACAAGTATAAATGGGGCAGTTTAAACTAATATATCCACTTGACATATTGATTGCCAACTTATTATGTTGAGCTTTCCATTGAAAAAGATAGTCGTATCTGGTAATCGAAAATTTTGGAGAAAAAATCAGGAAGACAGCGGATGCAAACAAATCGGATCGCAAACCGATAATCAGGTAAATGATTTCACTTTTGACTGGGTGTTAGCCCCTATGTGCTTTAATCAATTTAGATGCGTATAATTGTCTTTTGTGATCGAATCGTTTTTGTTGATAAAACCTAGGCCAACAACTCCACGATTTTCACTGAAATATAAAGAAATACAAGGTGGCATTTTATTATACCCCTAAAAGAGTGTCAATCTAAGCTTACAGCTTTAAATAATTCTACTTACTAGGCAGAAAATGGAGTGATGCATAAGAGTGACAAACTCTTATGTCAAGTTAAACAATTTTTTGCGAAATTTTAAACACGAGATAATTTCCTAATGAAATCTTATACATTTAATTTGCACAATCGAATGCCACAATTGCGGGCTCCATTTGCCTTAGCATTACCTATTCACACCCTGTGAATTTACTTACTTTTCACGTCGATAACTAGCAAAGTGTTATTGTTCAGTCTAAATGTGTTATTATAAGCAAATTTGACAAAAACATAATTTATGATGAAAGAGTTGATTATTTGGGTATTATTCTGAAACGATCGTGTACTATTTCGATATAAGGCAATTTTCTGTATTAAATAATATACTTCGTTTACCTAAGTCCTGTTACTGGAATCATTTCGTATTAGACACATATTAGCATATCTTACTGGAAATCCCCAGAACTTGCACAATTTTTTCTATCTAAACACGTTGGACCAAAGTATGCAACAATTAATATTATATATATCATCAACACTTAAAGCGAAATCAACACATTCAGAAAAAGTGACAAAATAGAAAAAGTTAAAGGAAGAGCAAAGATAAAAATATAATCAATATTCATATCACCATTTAAGTATCTACAAAATAATCAATATTAATGGACCTTTTAGACCAGAAATTTGGCAATATGTGGGGAAATGGCTAAATGCTAATAATCTGGATTCGCTTACATCGTAAGAATTTGGAAGGCAAAAAATGTTGCTTTGAACAAATTTGCGCTGGTAGATGATGGAAAAAAATTTTTTGTTATATGTATTTTCCGTCTATATAATAACGATTTGTTTCAAAAGGAATCTACACGGGACTAATATACATACAGAAAAAATGTGTTCTGCGCAAAAAACAATGTCCCGCAATAATGAGAAATAAGTGTCAGAAATTAATTAGATATTATATTTGAAATAAGCATGAACTCGAACATAAAAGCGCTTTTCTGTTATCTGTCCTTAGCACCAAGAAAAAATGTACATAAGCGAAATAACCGATTAAGTATAGAGATATTTGTCGCTGATGACATAATTGGTTTTCAAGTGAATATGTTTTCGTTTATCATAAAATTAATTTATATGATAAATTAATTAATGTCGTTATTTAAATGTCTTTTGAAATTCAAGTTTGCGAGTTTCGCATAAACACCAATATTATTTAATTTAACATGGTGCATTTCATGGAAAATATTCTTCTTTAGTTTATATTGACATATGTAAGTACTCAATGGGTAAGGTTTTTATATCGATTATAGTAAATGTTATCACCACCCGCGCAACCAATGTTTGTTTAAATATATAAATGTTCATTTCAATACCACTTCCCCATCTAGTGTGGTGTCTGTTCAGTAATGACAGATTCGGGATGGTTATTTTGAACTTTTGATCTAAATGGATGTCATACGAGCTCCATCAAAAAGGGAAAAAAACTAACCCAGTTATATTAGTCAGTATATGACTGAAAATTGTGCGTAGTGTGCGGCAGGGTGGCTCAGTGGTTAGAGCACCAGTTTCCAAAGCACAAATGCCCAGGTTCGAGCACTGACTGCGACAAATTCTGGCCAGTATGTGATGAGTTCCTAATAAGAACGAAACCGGTCTTCTGGATGAATTGCCTTTTCTACACTATACAATTCTTAGCTTATCCTGACATATGTATGTACTTAATTGCTAAGGTGTGTATATTGAGTTCGCAACCTTGATTATAGTATAATATTCGTCTGTCAAACATACTGAGGCGTTTTGTCCTGGTTTATTCGTCATAAGATTTAGACTGCAGGCAGAATGTTGGGGATTAAACCCAAATGATTGTTTAATGTTTTGAAGAATGGATATTTACTTCATAATATAAAGGTCTTGCATACATGGATCCGCATAACTTATCTATCATAACACAGACATCTTTATGATTAACTCCTTCTCAGTCGATTTCTCGTCGCGCTCCGGTAATGACCATTGAAGGTCAGAGCAAGTCAGCACGTGTGGCTGACATCAGAATAGCGTTGCTATTCGACTGAATGAATTAACTTTTACAGGTTTTTATTTCATGTGTGCAAACATGATTAAAAAAAGTGTCATAACAACTCGCGCAATCAATGACCAAATGATTAAGTTGAACGCTGAAAAATTAAATCTAACAAATCTTAAAGTTAAAAAATTGGCTATAATAAAATACAGTAGTAATGGCATTTCATAGCTATTTCCATGCCGGTACAATGATAATTTCGACTCAAAACAATGATTAAACGCTTGTGGGAAATTTTTATGCAATAACAGAATAGATCCAGTTGACATGGCTGAAAAAATGGTTTGAGAGAAATTGAGAGCAGAAAAGATATTAATGGAAACATGTCTTACTAAATTTTTATGCATTTTTAGAATTTATTTGTTGATTTCGATAAAAAAATATAATTTCTTTGTCATTTTAGATTCATTGAAGGTATTGTGGCACGTATATTTTAGGTTTTCGATAGTTCACCGAACACCATTTCAAGTGATACTGGAATGTTTGTTTGATTGATTCTTCACGCACGCGTTGTAGAATTTTAAAAAATCTACAATTAAGCATAACATGAAATCCACCTTTTTTGGTAAAGCGTACCGACTTAACAACCATAGTTTTGGTAAAATATTCCTTTTCGGCATCCATGATCTTGGTATCAGGTACTGACACAACAGCCATAGTGTTGGTACCTTTAACAGTCTTTATATATATATACACACACACACACATATATATATATATAGTATGCTTTACAGACACGGTATACGTATTATATATAGTAAGCTGGCTTTGAAGTCGCATTGTTGAAGACCTTATATAGAGCTTGCTTTTCTACTGCAGATTTACACATTCGTATAGGAGATTGTACTGTACAATTTGCCCTCATTCCTCACCCAAATATATAGTGGGTAAAGTACGTAATAACGACTCATACCGATGAGTCGCAAATAAGCATGAAACGAATATCATATTTGAGATATTTTGTTACTAGGTGCGCAACGCCTAATACACAAGTATATTTTAGGTTTTCGATAGTTCGCCGTACGCCTTTTCATGTGATACGTGAAAGTTTGCTTGATTAATTCACCACGCACGCGTCAACTATAAATTTTTGTTGCGCAATTCTAATACATCTGTTATGTATTAAGTATTACATGCCTTGATGTACGTCCTTTGAAAAACGTCCAGGAATACATGGTTAATTAAGAACGAATAACGGTATGACCTAACTTACACAAGCATTTCGTGCTTACTGGCGATCGACAAGTAGGAGCCTGCACAACGCTTAATACCCACTATATGTTTGTTCAATAAATGTGAAACTATTGAACAGTGTAATCTTTTATACTAAGGGTATTCATGCTGCAATGTCATTTATATATTATAAAATCTTCACGAATGCAATTTTAAGGCCAAATCACTATAAATAATATATACCGAGTCCGTAAAGTTTACCAAAAATGTGGGTTTCGAAACACGGACCCTGTAAAGGATACCAAGAAAATGGTTTCAGAGAAATGCTAACTTTCACTAAAATATGAAGTACAAAGATTCTTGTACAACAGTTACACCATAACATTTATATAATATGGTCTCGATCACCATCAGTCGTTACATTTTGTGGTATTCATTACATCATTCACTTAAATAATTAGTATTAATATGTTCTTTGTTGCTGTGAACTTATATATGTATATGTGTAATAGATATACCTTTTTCAAATAGGACTTTATATATATATATATTTAATAGTAACGTGTATGTCTTTTATTGTTATCAAATAAACTATATGTATTATTCAATCGCTTTACTGTTATTGCCCAGCTACGCAGAGATATTAAAATCGTAGGCAGAAATGGAAATTACGGTAATTTGGCTTAGAGCCATATACATTACCCAAAACGCCTTGGAGATACCAGACTGCAAGCATACACTGGTACCATGCCAATTTTGCCTGTAAAGCTTTTGCTTAGTATGGAGACTCGTTAGTGATACATTCCAGAAGAATTTCCAACTTAACCGTCCAATTCTGCAATTTAAATACAGATATTGTGACTTTAGTGGATACCAATTTTATTTAATAATTATAGTACGATATAATGATGGCTATTAGTAATTTTTTTTTAATTGCCAAAGATATTAAATGAAATTCATTTGTGGTGATATTCATTTTTTCGAATTTTTCGAGCGGAGATCGAATTTAGGTCTATTTGTTTTGAAGCCAGTTAGCTCATTCTTTTCGCTTGCTATCCTACTCGTTGAATTCACGACTAATTAATATAAAACCTATGCTTCAAAATATTGCATTTCATGTGAATAAATTTCTTATTTTTAACAAAACGATCCAACCAACTATGCGTTAAACGAATAATGTGAAATACGTATAGTTTTATTTTAAGAATATGCAATGGAATTCCACTATTGTAGCATACTCGATAAGGAAGAGGAATTTTCAGAATAAAATAACCATAGAATAATGTAGAAAATAAAATTCATATAATAGACGGTTTTCGTCTTTACTTGACATTTGCCAAGCACTTGCCACAATTTGCCACGAACTAAAATCCAATATGAACAAAACCAATAAAATTTAGGAACTGCATTCACTATGTCAAGCAATATTTTGTTTATACTGGCAAAACTGGCAAATTTATGCATGTATTATCTTGAAAAAACGAGCCTAAAATGTATAATTGACCAGTGAGCACATTACAAAAAGGTATATAAGTGATATATTATTGTTCATCCAATACGCAGCAGACCCATCCGAAATCCTTAAGCAGGCTAATAGAGCCGATCCATTCATCAAATTTACTCTCGAAGTAGAGAGAGACAAAAGTTTTTCCTTCGTGGACATCCAAATCATTCGAGCAGAAAATGGTAATTTGACAATGGCCATACATAGAAAATCCATTTTACCGGAAAAAACATTCACTACAACAGCAGTGTTACAAAATCTAACAAACGAGACTTAGTTAACAACCTAGCCAACAGAATCAGGAAGATTTGTGTGGAACACAAGATCCAGAAAGAACTGGGCTATCTGAGAAAATTTTGGTAATCAACAACTACCCAGAGCGTTTCAATGATGTCAACTGCAGTCCAAGTCAGATTCGCACTAAAGAGAATACCGTCAAGCAGACTCCCCCAAACTCACCATTTAGAGGCGACGCACCGGCCTCAATAATTGCACGGCGGTTAAATAGAATAATTAAGGAGAATTTTCCTATGTAAAATTTAATATGATAAATAGCACACAGAGAATCATGAGATTGGATGTCAAAGATTATTTGCCAATTCTCTCAAAGTCATACATAGTTTACAAATTTTCATGTATGTGCGGTAAAAAATATATTGGACGTACAAAGAAGTAATTCATCAACAGAATCCAGCAACATTTACCTCACCGTCAGGAAAATCAGCTATTTCTAATCATATATTGGAAACGGGGCATCTAGTCAATTTGGCCAATTTCTCAATTCTACATAAAGTAAAATCAGTAAACATATTATATATATGAGCCCTATATATAAAGCAACAATCACCTGGTCTAAAAATTAAAATGTGGAATCAACATGAAATTCTAATCGACTGGCCACGATCCACAAAACCAAACGAAAATTTACTAGCATCCAGGCAAGGCAAAACACACCCTCGACCAGACTCAGCAAGAATTTAATCGGATTGGCAGCTGCACATACGGTGACAGAAATTTAAAAAATAGAATTCAGCACTAAAATCTGCGCACCCTGCGTTGTTACTAACTGGACAGAATCAAATTGAGGAACTAGGCGAAACGAAAGTCGATACTTGGGAAATTATCATTCGTACACGTAACAGCCAATAATGCGAAAAGACATTTTATTAAATCTGCTATTGTGAGCATTGTACTGTTTGTTTGATTAAAGTCCTGATGATGGAACGGGTAGTAACGTTCCGAAACGTCGCCAGTCAAAAAAGATTAGATCGAACGTAACACGAAGCGGATCACATTTACTTTGCAATCTGGGATTCTATCCACTTTACCGGCCGTGATGCATGTAACAAGCAATTTGAGGTCAAGTAATAAGTTACGCTTTTGGGCTAGCTTTTACATTAGATGGAACCTATTAGGAACCTTCTAAGACGAATTTCTAACTAACCACTCTCTGTATTTCATTATACAAAACACAAAATTACACTTAGAGAAGTTATATAAATTGAAATGCTAATGAAAGGATTTTGATAATATGTATGTTGTCAGAATAAAATAAGCAATACCTAAGGTAGCAAAGGTAGTTTATCCACTGGACAGATTTCTCAGCCATGGTGTACTAATTAGGTACATCTAGAATTTGCCGCAAACAAGACTCAAACTAGAACATATTTGCTTTGTTGTCTGCAATTATATTCAATGCGCCATCTGTGCCGCATACTACACGCAATTAGAGTTTATGGTGTTAATTGATTATAAATTATTCCAAACGAAGGAAATACTAGTCAAAAAAGTTAATATATGACTTTAAATTTCCCTGTCGTATTTGGCACAGATGGCATAATTGATAGAGTTCCAGTCTCCAAAGCAAACGGACCCATGTTCGAGTCCCGGCCGTTGAAAATTCTTGACTGTACATGTAGAGTTTACTGTTTTGATTTAACCCTTCTCCTGAATGCATTGATTTAGCTAATTGATGCAATGTATATTTTATTTTATCAGCATATATGCAATCAAAATCCTGCAACTAAACATCAAATCAGTACAAATTTCCGAATTGACATGGTTTCCCTATACAAGGACTGATCGGGATGTTAATTTATATTGTCATATCTGAAAAAAATTCCAAATAGGTTCACCTGAAGAAAAGGCTAGCCAAAAAAGTAAGTTAATATATGACCTCAAATGGCGTATACGTGGCATAATGGATAGAGTCCCAGAGTTCAAAGTAAATGTGCTTCGGCACCAGTTGAGTTCGTGTCAAATTCGAGATAGTATTTGAAAAGTTCTCAATGTGTAACTTAGACTGACAAAAATATACAGAGAAATAGAAAGAAAAAGGGAGAGATAAAGATAGAGGAAGAGTGTATGTGTGTTTGAGAGAGAGAAAGAGCAATGGAGATATATAAATATTTAAATCCCCGCAAATTATTTCTCCATATTTGATTTATTTTGTTAAAAATATACTTTATTATTTTGAAATTAAATTTTTATTTAATTAATTTAATACCAATATTTATAAGAACAAATGTTTAGTTATAAATGAAACTAATCTTAGTAAATAACCACTATGATTAAAAGCCATACTATATGGCCTTCGTTGACATTATTTTATAATATATAGTTACATTATGTATGTAATAAGTAGTTAAGCATTATACGTATAAATAAACACTTTAATGTTAAGAAAAATAATGATTTTTATATAATAAAGCATAGATTATTTGTGATCACAGCTTTTTAGCCAAGATAAATCAATACACAATTAATTAAAATGTATATAATATATATATATATATATATATATATATATATATAAAGAGAGGGCTACAAAGAAAAAGAGATAGAGGCAAAAAAAAAGACAGAGAGATAGAGACCAAAAAAGACATGGAGAGGGAGAGAGAGAGAGAGAAATAAAGAAAAGGAGGAAGTTCTTACGTTTGTGTTCGTGCTTCCCGCTTATATACATTTTGATTTATTGCCTAAAAGATTTAATGCCAATGTCTATGCTTTTGCTTAAGTGCGTGATAAAATTGAATAGTATACTGCTTTTAAGGTGAGGTTGATTCCTCCACTTCATGCCTTGAGGAAACGTTATATTTTCATTTTATGTTGCATTTAATGAACTATTCGATAAAACAAGATAAAGCAATCAGAAAGCGAGTGAAGCAGACTTACTGCCGTCCTTTACCCACATTTTACGTTTGATGATAAATAAATTCGCAAACCTTACAACGTTGAAAATGAGCAAAATGAAGTTTCATCTGAGGAGTTTTTTTCGAAATTCCCAATTTAAAAAAATGATCTAACTTAATCTAATTTAAATTATTTTGAAGATCAAACTTTTTGTGTGAAATCAATAGATTTACACGACAGGATGATCTCAATTTCCTGATCCGTGTTCTTTCAAACAAGGTTATTTTTAACGTGTTGTAATATTTCATTTAGATTATTATGCACTCGAGTATGCAGGAAACAACATGGAAAATATTGCTATGCTGTGTTTTGAACACAACACTTAGGAGACGGTGATTGCACGAAACTGAGTCGGAAACTACCGTTAGAAAAAAATGAGAACTTTGGATTAAGATCAGCCCATATGTGGCTTTGTAAACTTGCTATTTCTTAATCGACATTATTACACATCCCAAATTTACCTTATATTTAATGTTATTTAACTGTATCTAATGTCTTAGGTCTCTCATGGAAAGTACCATTTATTCGTGATCTTCCCTTTTAAAATCCTACCTTTATAGTTAATTTTATTATTTATTATTATTATTAACTATGCTTAATAATTCTATTAGCCTTTGACCAATTACCTTGGCCTGATATTACTATTGGAGGAATTGCATTATTTTTCTCCTCCACAATGACTGATGTCACCGCCGATTACGTCATTTCGTAAGGTATTTGTAAAACTTTTAATCAGATGCGAGGAAATGGAATTAAATTTTTATCTCTTTAGTTTTACTTTATAGTCGCACATGTGCATGAATGCTTCACATTTCTAGACGTGTAAACACAAACACCAACATATAAATGACGCAACTTTATCAACAGAAACGTCTTTTGTTGTTGTAAGATTGAATATGAAGAATAAATGAAGTCGTTTATACGTCATTTTATACTTGTATTATCACCTAATGATATTAAAGGTAATGAGTGGACTGTAGAAAAACCCAATTCGAATAAAGTGCTCGAAAGCTCACATGAAAAATGGGAACAATATAGGAAATAACCTCGTTCTGGCACTAGGAAAGTCCGAATGCAAGTTAGATACACATATTTGCTTGAGTAAACATGGTAGTGGCTTACTTTTTTAAATTACGTTTTCGAACTTCATAAAAACACCTGACCCATTATGTACATACATTAGTCAGTATAAACTAAAAAATTGTATAGCGTAGAAAAAGCAATTCATCCAGTAGACCGGTTTCGTCCTTATTCGGAGCTCATCACGTACTGACCAGAATTCACCACAGACAGGACTTGAAACTGCGCACGTTTGCTTCGAAATCTGATGCTATAACCACTGAGCCAATCTGCCACACACTCCACACAGCTTTCAGTTACCTACCATAAAATGTTACTGCTTAGCCTTTCCTTCATGTAGAGCCTATATAGCATCCTTTTAGCCCTAATCATCCAAAATTTCCCGTTATAGAGTAGACACCACGTTACATGTGGAAGTGGTATTGAAATGAACATTTATATAATTAAACGTACATTGGCTGCGCGAACGGTGACAACAATTACTTTTTATTCAAGGTTGCAATCTTGATATAAACACCTGACCCAATATGTACATGCATTTTTTAGCATAAAATAAGTTGTGTATAGTTTAGAAAAGGCAATTCATCCAGTAGACTGGTTTCGTGCGCAGAGCAGATTTACAAGTTCCCTTGCTCTCACTAGTTTTGCAAAATAAGTTTGAGCTAAGGAATTCATTTATAAATTTGAAGTCCTGTATTTTGAATTAAAGAGCAAATCAGTTTTGCTTTAAGATTTTGCCATGATAGAATTGCAACGATACCAATAAGTAAATGCCGCAGATTTAGGTTTTTTCAGAATTCATTTTAAACATGCGCGTAATAATTATTTTAAAAAGTATAATTATCGCTTTGATTATTTAAATCAAGTTTGTGATCATGATATAGGCACTTGCCTCATTGTGTACATAAATTTGTCAGTATAATCTAAGCTTTGTATAATGTAGAAAAAACAATTCATCCAGTAGACCGTTTTTATCTTGGAAATTCTTCACGTCCTTTCCTGAATTTGCCGCGGGCAATGCTCGGACCTGGGCACGCCTGCTTTGGAATGTGATTCTCTAATTACTGAGCCGCCCTGTCGCATGCTACATACAATATCACCTATATAATAATTTATTTCTAGGTTAGCCTTTCCTTTAGGTAGAGCCAATGTGACATCTCTTCAGACCTAAAGTTCAAACTAACTACTTCAAATCTGTCATAATAGAACAGATATAAATCTACCTGGGGAAGTAGTATTGACTTGAACATTTCTTTAATTAAACGAACATTGGTTGCGTGCGCGGTGATAATAATTATTTAAATCAATCTTGCGATCTTGAAATAAATACCCGCCCCATTACTTACTTACATCTATCAGAATAATTCGAACTTTGTAAAATGTAGAAAATTCAATTCGTCCTTATAGGTAATTGATCACCTACTGTCTAGAAGTTGCCGCGTAATAATTCTTCAGGTGTAGATTGTATACATAAATTTCAGTAACTGGACTTTCGAAGATAAAAGTACACGTTGAACTAGAGTTATACGTCAATAGCTGCTTTTTGTAAATGTATGAAATTATTTCGATGAGAAATCCATATGAAAATTATTCAACGCTAATCTGATTTTCTCTTTAATCAGACAGTCATATATTAACTTTTATATGTGTGTACTAATAGGAAAATACTTTAAAATCGTATTGTAGTTTTGCAGTCGTGAATAAGTTTTCCAGCCTAATTGACCAATCCTGCAATTTTTTATTGCATATACTTAAATAGACATTTTTTCTCCAGCAATGAATCAACCGCTTTTAACAAATTATGTTTCGATTTCTATAACGTTACTGATGACAATTTACTAATATTATTAATGCCATTGACCTGTATACATTACAATTATCTAATAAGATTATTTGGATCGTCAAGTTTTTAATGAGCTACATACAGCTCAGTGTAAATTATTTTGTACAACACATAAGGTTGTGTTTTGATAGCTTCTTATCGGGTATATCTATTATTCATACAATAGGATTCCAAAATTCTTGCCAACTTTATAAATGGTCATTGTAAAGGTTTTCAAATATTCTTTTTCGGATTTAAAAAAAATTTGTTCCCGACAATAATTTTTTTAAAAATTTGCTTGTTTTTCAAATTATCATGTCGGTTTCTATTCAGGTAAATGTGTTAAAGAAAGCTAATGCAAGTATCATTCAAAAGTAAGAAAATCTACTTACACATGATAGCTTACAATGAAATTGCTAATATATTTTGAAAAATTGAACTTTTATACTTTTCAGAAAACATATTTCAATAAAATTTGGATCAGAAGTAAGCGATTTAAAACAGTTTCATACT
>JAQBSW010006048.1:0-40000 GCA_029291075.1 Eudiplozoon nipponicum
TTGATTCAAGATAATTGTGCTGGTATGTGTGATTCGTGGCTAGTCGAATATAATACTGTTGGTGAAACATTTGAATGAAACAGATTCCGAAGCAGACAGTCCAGTTTTGAGCCCTGTCTGCGGCAAATTTTGAACAGTATCTGATTAGTATCCAATAAGGATAAAACCGGTCTACTGGATGAATTTCCATTTCTACACTATGCAATACTTAGTTTATACTGACAAAGATATGACCATAATTGGTCAGATGCTTATATCAAGATCGCAACCTTGATTAAAGTAATCGTGAGGCCAGTTAAATTAACTTTACGCTTAGTTTTGAATATATGATTAGTAATTGCCGAGTTGGCTGATGGTACTACTTATTTCTCGATTAACGTTTTGGGCAGATTTTGACGAATTCTATTGATCAGTTGTTTCACAGTTCTTACAATATATTCGCTGCTGCATATACATTTAAAACTGTAAACAATAAGAGTTTTAGCGGAAGAAGGCCTTTGAGCTTGGGCGTTCAAAAACAACTAATTTTGTATTGGATGTGATGTCCACCGTCATACAGGAATAGTTTGCTAACATGATTCGGTTTACTTTTATAGTCATAATGGTGATTGGTAGATCTCTTAGGAAATGTAGTTTCAACTGGAACTTTCTGCGACTATCGTCTGTTACGCAAAGTAGACGAGATCTCATGTTAACACCAATGAGTTTATCCGGATAATTATTCATTTGCAAGATATTCTTCAATTGATTCAACTGTTCCTCGACCTTGTGCCCGGCGCACAACTTCCCGATTCCGTAGGCTAAGTTATTTACCGGGTTCCTTCTGTCTGTGTGGTAGCACATACATTGGACGACCTAAGAAAAATTTATTCAATAGAATCCATCAGCACCGTCCTTTAAAAATTAATCCAGAGAGAAGTACCACAATCCGACAAATCAGCGATTATTGACCATATAATCAAGACATCAATCTGCATTAAGTTCACCGAATGTAACATTAGCAACATGAAAGGCAACAACAACGCCAGGAGAACAACAGATCAACAACAACAAAAAACCGAAGGTGAACAATCACCACAAAACACGCTTATCTGGACAATAAAGAACCAAAACAGCAGAAGCATGTACACGAGAAGCGTATGCTGCCACTCTTCTCAACCACACGATATGCCTAGTCCACATAGGCAACTAGATGACTCTAAACGAATGACCGGATAACATACACCTATAAAATAATAAACGCAAACAGACTGAATAAATAGCTCCTCAGTACAAATCCAAAATTATCCATGCATGTAGCATATATTATTAGGCCTCAACAGACGTTCATACATTCATTTAGAAAGCCATGTATACTAAACATGTACTTTATGTCTTTGTGAAGATAAGCTTATTAGAAATTAAGTGGTAAATATCTTGGCAAGAATATTTGAAAGCAAATTAATCTTTATCTGTTCAATGTTTTAGTCTTTCTTCTTAATGAGAATTTAAAAGTATATGATTGAGCAACACAGTGGATATTATTTTAAATATGTATAAATTTATGTCATGCAAAAGCTAATCTATACTGACAAAACTACAATTGAAATACTTGAATTAAAATCAATACACCTATCCCAAGTAGCAGGGTGGCACAGTGCTATTAGTATTAAATATAGAAGCAAATGTGTCTAGATTCGAGCCCAAGTCGTGGCAAATTCTGGAAAGTACATTTCGAATGATCAACATTAACCTGACTGACTGTTTGCCATCCCCCAATCGGCCAAATCACGCCGTCGCTCAGATTAGCGATCAGTTGACATCACTCAGACAAGCGGAAGCACAACGTCACTTAATCCATTAAATATTTCAAATCACTCGGTCAAGCGAGCGCTCTCCGGCACTCAGTCGAGTAAATAACACTGCCACTCATTCAGTAAGGCGATAACGAACCGTCGCTCAGCCGAACAAACGTTCGTCCCCACATAATTGAGCGTAAATTCCCATTTACTCAGTCAAGCAAATAATAGTTGTCGCATAGTAGAGCAAAAGCTAACATTTAAACAGCCGAGCGAACACTCGCCGTCACTAATCCGAGCGAATACTAAAAGTCATTTAGTCGAGGAACTGCTCCATATCACGTATTCGAGTTTAATCACGCCATCACTTGGTTGAGAAAAATCTCGACGTCATTCAGAAGGAAAAACGCTCGCTGGCACTCAATTGAGACATCATTCGCCGTTACATAATCGAATAATTGCGCGCACTTAATTAGTCGAGCGGACAATCGTCATCACTCAGTCAAGCGGAGAATCTTCGTGTAAGTATCCTTTACAGACTCGGTATATATATTATATAGTGCGAGTTAGCATTGAAGTCGCATTGTCGTTGACTTTAGATTATGTTAGCTTCACTATTACAGGTTTACACATTCGTCTAGGAGATTGTACCGTCCTATTATTCCACATTCTTCTACCAAATGTATAGTGGTTAAAGGGCGTAATACCGGCTCCTACTGATGAGTCGCCAGTAAGCACGAAACGAATGTGCATGAGATTATACTTTCCGTTCATGCTGCCTTTGGTTTATCCTTCTGGACACAACTGAACTAATTTGTTACTAGGTTCGCAAAACCTAATACATACTTGCATATATATTAGTTCTTCGCAACAAACAGTTTTTAACTGTAATATATTGAATTGAATGATGTCATGCTTACCGCGAAATGTGATAACTGATATCGATGAAGGCCAGAGTGCATGGTTTAACTGGAGTAACAGGTGTTCGGAAATTGTTGTAATTCTCAATTTGGGTGAACTTTAGCATAAATTTATATCCATCAGGTTGGTATCATGTACCGACTCGGAAACCATAGTGTTAGTATCCGGTACTCATCGATTTCAAAAAAGGTATCAGTTACTAACACAATAGCCATAGTGTTAGTATCCTTTACAGACTCGGTATATATATTATATAGTGTGAGTTAGCATTGAAGTCGCATTGTCGTTGACTTTAGATTATGTTAGCTTCACTATTACAGGTTTACACATTCGTCTAGGAGATTGTACCGTCCTATTATTCCACATTCTTCTACCGAATATATAGTGGTTAAAGGGCGTAATACCGGCTCCTACTGATGAGTCGCCAGTAAGCACGAAACGAATGTGCATGAGATTATACTTTCCGTTCATGCTGCCTTTGGTTTATCCTTCTGGTCACAACTGAACTAATTTGTTACTAGGTTCGCAAAACCTAATACATACTTGCATATATATTAGTTCTTCGCAACAAACAGTATGTAAGTGGAGAATCGTCGCAATTCAGGCGAGCAAATACTCTAAGTCGATCAGATTAGGAAATACTCGTCGTCTCTCAGCTGAGCAACCGCTGGCCACCACTCAATTGAGCGAAATCTACCGTTACCTATTTGGTCGAATACGCGCCATGTTTCATTCGAGAGATTACTCGTCGTCACGCATTCGAACTAATAGTCGCCGTCACTCAGTACAGCAAAATGACGCCGTCACTAAGTTCATAATTTAGTCCTTGTTAATCAGCCGAGTGATCATTCGCTGTCAGTAAGTCTAGCAAGTAAAAGCCGTCCCTAATTCGAATGAAATCTCACGGACATAAAAATGAGGAAAGATCATTAAGTACAAAAAACACACCGTTACTCATCCTAACGAATAAGGTAAATAATTGCAGTCAATCAATGGAGTCCAAAATTGTCGTGAATCAGACGAGCAAATATTCGCTGCCAATCAGCCCAGCTAATACTAGACGTAATTTAGCCAAGCGAATACAAGAAGTTGTCTATTTTATAGAATACTCGTTGTCACTAAATCCGGCAAAATCTCGTCGTCACTTAGACGAGAGAGATCTGGACGTTACACTATTTAGCGAATACACGCCGTAATTATGTAGAGAAATCTCGCAGTCACTCAGTCGCGGGATCACACGCCATCATATAGTCCGACAGTTACCCGCTGTCACTAAGTCGAGCGAATAGTTGTCATCAATAAACCAAGCGAGTACACGCCATCACACAATCGAGCTAATACTCGCCGTCGCTTAGAAGAGCGAAAACTTGTCTTTCATTTGAGCGAAAAATCGCCGCCATTCTGGCGATCAAATACACTAATTCAATGATATTAGGAAATAATCGCCGTTACTCTGCGGAACGAACACTGACCATCATCCAATCCAGCAAAATCTCGCGTCACTTAGTAGATTGAATACGCGCCATCACTCATTCGAATAATTTAGTCGGGCAAATAATTGCCGTCACTCATTACACAATTCAGTCGCTGTCAATCAGCCAAGCCATTTCTCGCTACCACTCAGTCGAGCAAATACGCGCCGTCACAAAATTAGGCCCAAAATTGCCGTGAATCAGTCGAGTGCATATTTACCGTCACTCAGCCGAACGAACACTAGACGTCATTCAGTCGAGCGAATAATCGCCGTCACTAATTCGAGCGAAATCTTGCCATTACTTAGTCAAGTATATAATACTCCCGGTATTTCCGTCGAGATCTGTCGCCGTCACACCGTCGAGCGATTATCTGCCGTTACTCAGTTTAGCAAAAAGACGCTGTCCCACAGTCCAGCATACATTCACATTCAAGTATACAATCGATTACTCGGCGTCACTAAGTCGAGTGGAAGTTTGCAGGCACACAGTAGAAAAAAGCATCTGGACACTCGGTAGAGAAAAAACTCTCCGTTACTGATTCGATTGATTACTCGCGTCACTAAGCCGAGATAAAAATCGCCGTCACATACTCGAGCAAATACTCACCATCACGCAGTCAACCGAATACACAACGACCATAAATCGAACCAACAATCGCTGTCACTCAATCGAGCGAATACTCGCCGTCATTCACCTGACCGAATATTTTCCGGAACTCAGACGGCCAAAATCTCGCCGTCCCTCAGTCAAGCATAAATCTACGTCACCCAATCGATCAAAATTAGCCGTTATACAGTCGATTCAACACTTTGCACCACTCGATCAAGCGTGCGCTTTCCGCCACTTAATCAAATAAACAACACTACCGCTCATTCAATCGATAGATCACAAATCGTCAGTCAGTCAAGCAATTATACGCCGTCACTCAATTTAGCGTAAACACAGAGTTACTCAGTCGGTAAATACTCAAGGTCGCTCAGTAGAGTTAAACCAAGCCGTCACCCAGTTGAGCGATCACTTGCCGCCATACAGTCAAATGAATACGCCCAGTCACTATGTCGAACGAGCTGTCACCATTAGTTGCCAAAAGGAATACTCTCAGTCACTCAGGGAGTGAATAATCTGTCACTCAGTCGAGCAAATACAGGCCATCATTCAATCTAGACAAACCTCGCCGTCACTCTAGTCGAGCGAATACTAGACGTTATATGGCTCAACGATGGCTCGTCGTCAGTTAGTCAAATAAAAACTACGTGCCTAAGTCGAGAAAACCTTAGCTGTTATTCTTTAAACAGAATACTTGTATTCACTAAGTACAGCGAAAACTCGCCGTCATTCAATTCTGTCATCACTTGCCGTCACTCAGTCGTGCGAATACTTTCCCTTAATAAATCGAGCGAAATCTTTAAGTTACTCAGCAAAGTGGAAGCACACGGTCACTCAGTAGAAAAAAACACGCTGTCCCTCAGTCAAGCGATTACACGCCCTAACTAAACCGAAAAAGCAATCGCCATCATAAACGTAAGCGAATACTCACCGTCGAACAGTTGAACGAATACTCACCGTCACACTATGGAAAGAAAACGAGCGGCCACTCAGTCGATCAACAGCACGTCTTTATTAACCTGACCGTATAGATGCCATTCAGTCGATTGAATACTCGACATCAGAAATTTGAGTGAAATCTCCCAGGCAATTAGTCGACAGAAATTTATTTATTTGTTCAGTACAACGAATTAATGCCGTCATTCGTTCGAGCGAATATTCAACGCCACAAAATCGAGCAAAACCTCGCCGTAATTCAGTAGGTAAAAAACTCGCCCTTACACAGTTAAGTTAAAACTCGACGTCGTTTTGTCGAGCGGCTACTCGTTATCACACAGGCGAACGGAAAATCACCACCACTCAGGAGCGAAAATACTTCAAGTCGATCCTATTGGGAAATTTTCGTTGGCACTCAGACAAACGGCCACTAGCCATCGCTAAGACGAGCAAAATATCACAGTCAATTAGTCGTCTGTATACGCGCAATCACTCATTCGACAGATTATTCGTCGTCACTCAGTCGAACGAATAATCTCCGTCACTCATTACAAAAAAAATGACGCCGTCACTCATTACAGAAAAATGACACCATCAGTCAGTCCAGCCTTCTATCGCCATTAATCAGCCGAGAAATCACTAGTCATTCAGTCAAGCAAATACATACCGTAGCTAGGTTGAATGAAATTTCGCCGTCATCAAAAGTATAAAAAGTACGCTCACAAATTCTAAAGTAAACTCGCCGTCACTCATACGATAGAATAATCGCCATCAATTAATCTAGCGAATACTCACTATCGCTCAATAAAATTCAAAATTACTGTGAGTCAATCCAGCGAATATTCGCCGTCAATCAGCTGAACGAATTCTAAACGCCATTTAGCCGAGCGAATAAAAGACGTCATTCAGTAGAGCCAACAATCACCGTCACTCAGTCATGCGAATTAAGCGAATACAATGGTTCACTAAGCGGTTCAAACGTTGGCAGCTAGCCTGCCATCTTCCCATTTCTGATAACTAAGACGAAGACCGACAATAGGCTTGACGAGAAGACCTTGGACATGCTGCTTATATAAATGCAAGGAGGATTTTATCGTAGTATATTTTCGTGTGCCCCAACTTAACAACATTGCCAGCGTATTTCAATTAAACAATCGGGTCACCAATAACGATCTGCACTCCGGGAAGCGTTACAGAGAACTCATCAAAGATTGTATCGATGAGATTATCGTCAAAAGTAGGGGAAATGATGCATTGTAATTACACGTAATTCAATTTAAATGATTAAAAAATACCGCCACAGATGCAGGTAAAAGCCAACGATTGAGCATCAAAAGCTTCGAGTATGCTAAAATTTTAGCAGGTAAGCAATAAATAATCATAGATTTATGGTGATGGTGGTGGAAGTAATATTAGTAGCAATAGTATTAGTAATAGTAGCGGTGTTGGTGGTAGTTATATTAGCAATAGAAGCAGTAGTGATGTTTGTAGTAGTAGTAGTGGTGGTAGAAGATGTAGAAGTAGTAGCAGTAGTATAAATATTATTATTGTTAGTATTAGAAGTATATGTAGTAACAGTAGTAGTAGTGGTAGTACTAGTAGTAGTGGCAGAAGAAGTTGTAGTATTATTATTAATAGTAGTATAATAAGTTACAGCAGTAGTATTAGTAGTAGTGGTAGTACTTATTGTTATAGCGATAGGTGTAGACAGAGTAATAGCATTTAGCACCCAAGAAAACCGAAACGAGAGGGTAATTAGTTTTGTATTTTTTATCTATCACAAATACCGCAAAAAAAACAACAGTACAGAAACTAATAGTTTATTTGCGAAAAAATAAGTTTTTATTATAAATTAAATGCCGGTTTAATGTTGTATGCGTTGAAAAAAGAAACAATAAGCCGTTAACTGGGCTTCTTATCTTAAAGTAAAAGTGGTGAGCGAGTAAGTATACAAACTTCCACTACACACAGAGGAAATGCGAAGGCCTACTTTTCACCTATGGTTTAGTACTAAAAATGCACAAATAAATTAATGGTAATATTATGATTGTTTAAAATGAATGCACTTTTGGATAAAGCAAAAAATATGGTACGTGTTTGAGAAAAATTTAAAATTTTTAAAACAAAATTTTTTTAAAAACCTTCAATTTTATAGAAAAATGGCCAGGATGTGAAGTAAAAAATATGGATCGAATACAATTCTTCTGAGTAAAACAAAAACTACAAATGCGTCCACACGTTCGCAGAAATTTAATAACAACAATAACAAGAAAAAATAATATTTTCCATTGACAATATCAATTCGTATGCAATATATCTTCTTTTATTTGTCATGAAATTATTCCATTTATTGCACACGATATAGTTGTAGATGATGGTTATAGCAAAAAAAAGTGTATTGGTAAAAAGTAAACTGATTATTCTTTTTAAATATACAATTAAAACCAAGAAATTTTAGTTAAAGCTTCCTTCAAAGAACATGCAACTTTAAATGCTTCTTCTTTAAAAAAACAGAAGTCAAGTTAAAAGAAGGCTAGAAAGTTGAAGGAATTAAATGCAACTTGTTTCAATGGAATAAACAAACATATTTTAAAAAATTAAGTAACGCGCTGGCATCCATTAAATGCTTTAATAGTAGTTTATATAAACGGTGAGAGAAAAGTGAGACAATGAATATAAATTATAGACCAATTTTGGCTTTCAGGTATTGTGAACACGACAATTTAGTGGACTCCTTGCTCTAACATAGAAAGATGATTCGTTGAGCACGTGGCAATTAAATGAAGTTACACAGTGCACAGCAACAACGTTTATGAGCATAGAATAAAATTTAGCAGTCATCGCGAGCGGATACATCTTGAAGCGGATAAACGTTGACGCTGCGCAAAAATAAGTTCATAAACGCGATGTTTACACGAGTTCTGGCTTCATGTAAACATTATTTACAATCATGTAAATTAAAAACACAGCGCTAAAAAGACACCAGAGTTCTAGTTGCTAGTTCTAGCACGACCTAGGAATGCGATATCATGTTAAAGTAGAAAGCAGTCAACTTTTTAGTCATCTGCGAAAACCCGTAAGCGACGACCATAACTATGCATGAAACTTGCGTAATCTAAATAACTAAAATCGTGTCACTTGAGTTCATAAAGATTTCGCGTCAGAGCCTTTGTCTGACAAATAGGCGAAAAAGCCATCATCATGCAAACGCCAATAGACTGTAAGCAACAGTGTAGGATATTTAATTTTGTATTGACATCGAATTGCAGAAATCAACGTAGTCTGAGCAACGATCGATAATACTTAATGATGTGGCGAGAACCAAATGGATCGTAGCAGCGGACAATGAATATGCAGTAAAACTGAAAGAGGCCTTTCAAAAACACCAAAATGGTCCTGAAAATCTAATACAGAATAAATTATTAGCGCCAAGTGAGCACAAAAATCAAAATATACCAAGCAGGCTGAAATAGCATAATGCACTAGAAAGCGGAATGAAAAACTCCAACAACGGTATATTTACCACCAAACGCGCAATCAATTAATGTTTAATTGTATATGCAGATACTGTTTGTGGCGAAGAACGAATATATATGTAATTATTTATTAGGTGTTGCACACCTAGTAAAAAATTAGTCCAATTATGACCAGAAAGATAAACCAAAGATAGCATGAACAGAAAGTATAATCTCGTGCACATTCGTTTCGAGCTTACTGACGACTCATCAGTAGAAGTGGGGTATTACTCCCTTTATCTCCTATATATTTTGGTGAAGAATTTTGGAAAATATATAGTGGGCAAAGCGAGTAAAATCGGCTCCTACTGATGAGTCACCAGTAAGCACGCAACGAATATGCACGAGATTATACGTTACGTTCATTCTGTCTTTGGTGTGCAACACCCAATACATAACTCCTTATTTAGCGGCTTTGCTCAATACAAAAATACACAGACAGTGATCCAGCAGAGTATGAGAACATTTCCTGATAATCTTAGCTTGTCAACTGAAAGGTGCATCTAGACAACGTTGATAGCAGTTTCGTCTTATGGCTTTTGTTTTAACTCATGCGCTGTTCAATCTCGTGCAAAGCACACCTTACGAGGAGTCAGTGAAATAGCGCAGACAGACGCTTAGGCTACGCAGCACACAGTTCAGGTATAGCGAAATAGCGTAAGCGAAACGAAGCCCGTCTCAGGCATCCTGGTTATCAGATACCAGTATATAACCTATATAATGAAACGTGGGCTGGCCTATTTTCAAACAATTAGTAGTGTTAAGTATTCTACATGTTTATCCTTTAAGCAAGCATATATATATATATATATATATATATATATATATATATATATATATATATATATATATATATAGGATAAGTGGAGCTCTACTAACGGATAAACTCTCCAGCGTCAAATTAGAGAGGGGCTGCGATCAATGATAAAAAAGGTTTTAGAGAAATAAAAATTAATGAAAATTAATATTACTTTGGAGCCAATGCTTGCATTGATTGCGCTTGGAGTTTTCAAAATTCAGAGAGGTAAAAAAGAGATGAATAAATAGTATAAATATTAGCTCTTGATTTACGCTTCTGCATAATTAAAATAAAACATTGGTCTACACATACTAGAAGCAAGAATCCTAAAGGGATACTATATTTCTGCTTGCCAGACATATGAAATAAATACGGTGTAAAAATTACTTGGAAACAAAAGTATAACCTCACATAAAAATAAATTATTATAGCGTAATAAAAATGGTCTAAAAGCTAATTGCTGAACAAGTATAATGGGAATATTGGCTCCGAGCTATTTTAGATAAAACGAATAATAATTTTACTGGAGAAATACCAATTAGAACTGGCCTAGATGTTGACTTTTTACATTTTAAAATGCCTGATTAGAACTAATGCAGAAATAAATCAAAAGGATGTCTGCATGAGTAAAATATAGGTGGGTGCCTAATTAAATTCTGCATTATTTGTGACTACAAACTACATCTTCATGAACCGTAATCTGAAATAATACCGCTGATATAATCTGCACAGTTATACGATTGAGTTTCAAGAGTGCTACAAACACAAAATCCTGCTAAAATACCGGGCTGTTAGTGACAAATTGGTCTATTAAGAATTTGTGAACGATTTGGCATTATGTAATTAACTTGTCGGAGATGATTGCCGAGTCAATTTTAGATAACGTATTTGTATGTTTGTTGTTTAGTATTAAAAAGATGTATCTGGTATCTTTTTTTCAAAATTTACCACAAACAACGCCAAATAACAAGTTGACAAATTTGGCACAGTTACATTGAAAAGAAAAAAGAGTGAATACATTTAACCGAAAATTCAGCATACCTGTGCAATTTTTATATAATGCAATAATTAACGGAAATAATACAAAGCAAATATTATTTGAAATAATGTTTAAAGGAATACAAAACATACCCATTGAAACCAACTCAAAGGTACGCTTGACAAACGTAACCTTGTGAAATACATGTTTAGACTAACAGAGAATTAAAACAGTGTGACTAGATCATCACTTTAAATATTTCATCAACACGATACACCGATAGTTCACTGTCGCAAAATCGCATAATTCTGTATTTAAAAAAATCAACCCCTCTAGTGAGGTCAGATTAAAGAGTATGTTAAGGACTAATAAATCTACCTGGAAAGTAATCTCTGAACGGCTGACTGGCGAGCGACAAAGTCATCTAAATCGCCATGCAACACGCAGGCTAGGCCTACTAAAGCGTTGCCTTTGTAGCCTACTTGATCTAGTTTATTTACTACATGAATGTATGCCTGAACATGAGATCATTGTGCCATTCGGGTACGGTTTTCTTTTTTTTACTGGACCAACTATCTCGCTAATCAGTACTAATTCCTCATTGAAAAATATTTTTTGCAGGTGAAGAACTTCCTGACTATGCGGCAGTGAAGCATCAGTTTATCACTGCTGATTTATTTACGCTTATATGACGCTGATGTATGCACAAGATTTCATTTCTGTATAATTTCCTCTGGTTTACATACGAAGATAAATGGCCTGTTAAAAATCCTCATAGATAATCCGAGATGAGTTGAATTGTTTTTCAAGTAGTTCTAATAATGAAGATCGGACACACCGAGATCGTTGGCAGGAGGGAAGTATTGTGCGACTAAAGGAAACTATGTGAAGGATTCTAATAAGAAGCCCCAAATATCAACAGCAATTGCTCAGACAGCCCGAGTCAATTATAGACCACATTTTACTTTCCCAGAGTGCATAAACCAATTAATTCTGGACCATACTTAGATTAAAGAAGACCACGTTCAATTAGTCGAACACAGCATCAATAGAGACTGGACCCTGGAGATGGCGTGACGGTTTTGTGCCCTAATGACCGACTGGACCATACTGATGGAGCTTCAACACAGTTAGAATATCTCGCAACAGGAAGGCCAATGAGAAGTGGCCTGTTAAACACTTGGAATGAACGAACTAGTGTTCATATACAGCCCACACGTAACTATGGATTTAGAGATTTTGCGTCAGTGTTTTATGCTTATGCAATGCAATCTAACAAAATAGCCTTAGCAATCGGGTACACCACACATCAACTTACATATCAGCTAATTAGACTGATTAGACCTCATTGGACATGAAGATGAGATACTGTTACGGCCAACTGCCGGAATTAATGTGTGAAAACAATAATATTATATATCTCTTAGCTACATCGAAAAATTAAATTTAACATATGGCACTTACTTGGACTAGAAACTATGTTAAAGGTGTTTTAGAAAAGCACAATATCAGAGGGAAACGGTGCGTTTGATCAATAAAATGAGCCATGGAAGAAATGGTAACAATAAAAAGTAAAATATTTCTGTTACTGTAAATATTGCAAAAACACATCAAGAAGAGAAAAATGATACCTTGTTTTGGTCAACAATGAATCAGTTCAGATGATTGCAAAATACTGCTTATACTATACACGTTTTTTTATGCAACAGCACTTTATTAAAAGGTCATGCCTTAGCTAATACAGGTAAACATTTGAAACGCACACGCTCAAAAAAGCAAGCAAACACAAACACAACCAATGATGTAAACAACAGTACCATTCAAATCAGGATGACAGTAACACGGTTAACTGGGGAACACTGAAAATAAACGGAAAAACAACAAGATTAAAAACCAGCTGCCAAAGTCCAATTATGAGAAGCGAAAGCCAGCTAGACGAGTGCAGTGCCTGACCTGCATTACCACCAGGATTAGTCGTTCCGTACACCATGTATTCCTTGATTTCGTAGGCGTTGTGAAGAGGAGCTGGCACCCAAATCTCTGGCGGTAGAACGGGCGGAGCCAGAGTATGCTGAAATGTTTCATCAAAAATACAGGTGAATAAATAATATTCGAATGAAACAAAATAGTTGAATAGCCTACATTGAGAACTAATTTGTAACTGCCTTTATTCTATTTAGCGTTCTATTGCAAAAGAAATGATCCGAAAACAACTTTCAGCTGGAAGATTTAGTAAAGAAAAATAAAAGTAAAAGCATACAAACGCCTACTCGCCGAGAGCGAAAAGTTAAACATGTGGCCGATATTCGAAGTGTCCTTACCACAAATGGACATTACACGGTTTCCGTTGAGTCAGCGCACACAGCTACAGAAATTTCCAGCTTGGCAACCTAGCAGTTCTAACCAGTCGCATCGGAAATTTTGTTATTGACCCTGCCAGTACGAATGCAATACTTTGAACTCTTTTGTAGGATGCACGGGGCACGTGGTTTAAGCTCTAATACTAATGAATAAGAGCGTAATGGTGGCAGTTGTGCGGGATTCGGAAATAACTATTCGTCGAATATTATCATCATCAACATCAACATCACGTACAGCAAGACAAAAGCATTAAAAACTTAGTCTTTTTTTCTCCGTAATTTATATGGTTTCACAGAAAACAGTAAGTAATGGTGCAAAGAAACAATAGAGTAGAAGAGGGAGTCATGAAACAGAAGCTCCAACAATTTACGACAACTGCTCTGAACAGATAGCTAATCTTTAAAGTGCTCCACTAGTCACAACATGTCCTATTTGAGAAATAAATTATTAAAAATATGTATTTTATTCATGTAGTGCATCTATAAGCAAGAGAGCCGTCAAAACATGCATCAATTATTACAGCCTGCTGAGTACACACTAGTTAAACATAAATTTTCAAAAGATTTGCTGTGGTCCAAGAGAACATCGTAGGTTCGTTAATGATGCATACAAGTATTAATTTTACAAAACTTCGCCAAATCATGGATAGACTACTTTCGAGATTCAGTAAAGGGCGGATAATGAACAGCGCCAATTAGTGTGTCCGTGCACATGTAATGGCAATATATTCTTATCATTAAAAATACACATTACAAAAAATACAGAATACGGAGTGCAACGAGTAATTGACTGAGAACTGCCCTTGACCGATAGCAGGTCATTTAGAAAAAAGCAAGATACACTATCTCGTCAGCCGATAAACAGATTTGGAAGTATGACACTACGAGTGTACTTAGTCACTAAAATGAACTTCAAGAGAAACTGTACACATGACAGAGGTACACAAATATACTACAAATTTGATTGATGCGATTCATCAATGATGAAATTATTGTCTATATATATATATATATATATATATATATATATATATATAAATTGTGTAGTCTGCGGCAGGTGTAGCGCACTAGATAGAATCCTGGACTCCCAAGCAGATGTAGCTCGGTTCAAGCCACGTCTGCAGCAAATTCTGGACAGTACTTGGCAAGTTCCCAATAAGAACAAAACTGGTCGACTAAACGAATTCCCCGTGTTACCTTATTCAATGTATAGTTAATACTTTTATATATATATATATATATATATATATATTATATATGTGTGTGTGTGTGTGTGTATGTGCGTGAATTCGTTTTTGCAACATTTTGTCAACAGGCTGGCAGGCACAATTCCCGAAAAGCCAGACTACTATAAAGAAAAGTACAATAGAGAGAGGTGTCAAGCTAACAAGCGAGAGAGAGAGAGAGAGAGAATAAAGCCACGAAGTGCACAAATAAAGCAAAGCACTTCAGTTTTAGTGATTACTCCACCAAGTAACAAATATTACTCCAAGGGTAACAGGATTTCATCATTCTTACGAATTGGAATAAATTAAAATATATAAATAAAATCTACGACTTTATTCTATATATATATATATATATATATATATATATATATATATATATATATATATATGATTTCGATAAAAAAAATTGAACATTTCAGGAGTATGTGAATGTACACCATTTTCATTGTCGCGATTGTGAATCGAACAAACATAAGTAATCATTTATTTCTCCATTAGAATTACAAATGCATTAGAAATGACTAAACTATATAGCTATGGAGTTAAATCTAGTCAGAACGTTACAAGTCTCATAGCATTTATTATTGGCATTGTGAGCATCACAAAATAATCAAATTTACCTGTTTCTCGTGTTGCGTTACAAGTTGTTTGCATCCGCTGCTTACCTGATTTTTCCAGGTATTGCGATCTCCGGATCTTTTTTAATGGAAAGCACATCACACAAACAAGTTTACAATCAATATGTCGAGTGGAAAATTTTAGTTTAAACTGCCTCACATATACTTGTTGTTATATCTCTAAAGCATGACTAAAACTTTCCACTTGCACATTGATTGTCAAACTGTTTGTGTGATGTTCTCTCCATTGAAATAGATCTCCATATCCGGAGCTCCAAATATCTGGAAAAAATCAGGTAGACAGCGGATGTAAACAACTCTGAACGCAACACGAGAAACAAGTAAATAATCTATTCCCTGTCGTGCAACATGTTTCTTTTAAAATAATCAAAGGCTCAGATTCCGCCAGTTGTCATTGCTACGATTGAAACGATGCCCAATCAGAAAACTATGATGCGCATTGCGTGAATCATTCGAGTTAAACCAACATGCTATGTATATATATATATACCTATATATATATATATAATCAAATGAAAACCAGAATGTGTATAAATGAAAGATTTGCTGGAGCGAAATTTAGTAATCTCAAATCATTACCGTATCCACATTTGTGTATGTTTTCTCTTCTTAATTATTTATATATATATATATATATATATATATATATATATATATATAAATAATTAAGAAGAGAAAACTTTAATAACAATGTGGATAATGGCAATTTATTTCGAGATTACTAAATTTCGCTCCGCAATCTTTCATTTATACACATTCTGGGTTTTCATTTGATTATGTGGGCGGCAACAAATCTGATTGGGTTTTACTTCTATTTCTTGTTTTGGCTGATTCGTAAATGTGTATGCGTTTGTGTGTATGCCTGTCTTTATGTAGAGGTCATTATCGCTGTATTGCAAAGTGATGTCGGAGATCTAAGCTAACCATCTGTTCGCAATGTTCGCTGTTACGTGTACAAGTGCTTTTTTTGTGTAGTTCTTTCGTTTCACTTTTTTGTGCGAATTTGTTTTCTTCACTTGGTATGTGCATTTGTTTTTCCTCTTCAGTTTGTTGTCAATCCGATTGAATGTTTGTTGAGTCTAGTTGATGGCGTGTTCGGTTTGGCCTGGATACAAATAAATTAAACAATAATTGATTGCGCGGGTGGTGGAAGTAATTCTTTAAATCAAGTTTGCGAGCTTCAAGTAAACACTAATCTCATTGTATTTAACCAGTCATCGAACAACAACATAGTGCGTTGCGACTGGCAGTAGTTTTGTTATGTTGTTCGATGACTGGTTAAATAAAATGGGATTGGTGTTTGCTAGTAAATTGTTGTTGAATTTTGTTATTCTTGGCCAGTCGATTAGAATATCATGTTGATGAAACTATATATATATATATATATATATATATATATATATATATATAAATATTGGTTTGTGTGGGCGCGTGTATAAAAGAATCAAATAGCAGTAGAAGCGCAAGCTCATTCATTCATTGGAAAGTCGTGGTTACTAATTCTGAAGCGAGCATCATTTTGGCAATTACCATCCAGTTTTAAAAAAGGTACTTTCACGCGACAAGCAGTTGTACGTTTACCTAACAAATTCGCCTCAACATTTTATCTCGATATATTTCAATACTACTTTTGAGTAATATTTACAATTAAACGCTCATAAACCCCAATATAGACAAACTGGGAAGTAATAATTTTCTGTTTAACGTTTATACTTATGATTTGCTAATAATATGAAGTTATCGCATAAGAAAACGAGATATCCCCCTACTTGAATTATAAATTAAATTCTTCGCGTAAGCGCATTCGTTCCATTAGTTCAAGTGATTGTTATGAGTAATGAAATGTAAGAATTTATGTAGTGCACATAGAACAAATCAGCAAACAGAACAATACTTTATTATTATAATCAAGGTTGCGGTCTTGATATAAACACCTGACCCATTAATTACTTACATATATCAGTATAAACTAAGAATTGTATAGTGTAGAAAAAGCAATTCACTATACAATTCTTAGTTTATACCGACATATGTAAGTAACTAATGGGTCAGGTGTTTATATCAAGATCGAAACCTTGATTATAATAATTGTTATCACCACCCGCGCAACCAATATTCGTTTAATACTTTATTAGTTTGTCATCTTCAATATAATATCGCAAAACTAAACATCAGTTGGCACGGTGGTACTAAAGACCTTGTGTTAATGCTAGTACAGGAACGAATTCAGTTTCACTTACAACGGTTTTGGCAAGGGCTATTAATATCGAAGGCCTCAAAGTAGGGAGGCATGCTCGCATACCTTGATTAAATAAAAACTGAAAAGCCTAGTTTTGGTCTTTCACATTTTTCACCCGCCATGATATGTTTAGTTATAGGTTTACGCACAACACTAAACGTATCCTGTCAACGTCACATTGGTGTGTGCATCCACGGGACTAATTAACGTCACCTGTAGAATTTGACCAAATAAGTTTAAACATAGTAGCAACTCAAAGTTTATACAGTATTTTACGTAGACTGCAGTGGGTTTCTGTCTTAGTCACTGGGAAGAGAATGTTTTTCAGTGGATGTTATCGAAACTACGTCAGCTACAGAATATGTGAAAGGCAACGCGGAACGTCTTCTACGAATTCCACGTTTCATTGTCATTCCATCTTTATATTGCAGGGTAAGTTGAAACAGTTCTTCTATCTATTTGGAAATTTTTTTCCAAATGTTATTTATTACATTACTAGATTAGGGACACATTAAAAAATACTTTTGGAATTAAAATACATATATCTGCCTCGAATGAGGATACCACATTTAGCACAATTTGTGCGTTATTCCTGTGCGTATGTTGTCAAACCTGAAGATGGAACTGGAAATAAGGTCTCGAAAATTAGGAAAAAGACGAGTGGAAAATCTTGTTCCATTGTCATTTTCAGACAAGCAGCTGATGAAAGGCTTAAAAAGAAGGGACAAGTGAGAACCTATCAATCAAGGCCAATAATCGGAGCACCTGAAAATGTACAACATTCAAGATTTTACCGACCTACGAGTGCTATCAATTGTCTCGCATAAGAAAATTGTGGTCAAATCCACAAAGTTTGAAATCAACGTAATTATCTTCAATTTTAGTAAAGGCAAAGTGCTCGAACACCGAAGTATGTTTAGAGGTTATTTATATTTTTTAAATAGGTAAAAACAGTGTATACAAGACATGTGCTAATGCATTGTCAAAAGCATGCGGTAATTCTGGCAGCATTCGCAATTATGTTCATTTTTCTTCTGCTTCTATTTTAACATAATGTTTTAATAATAATCTTTGCGTGAATGTACAGTTTTATTGAATTTAGAAATATTTCATTCACAAATAAATTACTTCCCTAGTAATGAGTGTAAAATAAGAATGCAATTATGCAAAATATATAATTTTCTATTGCTAAACGAATTCTTGATAACGAAAATTTTGTCTAACTTTAAGATAAATATCCTTCAAAATTTGGCTACAACACGATGCAACCAGCATTTACGAAATACATTGGCCTCCTAATAAAAAGTGACTTTTAGTAATCTACTACACTTCTTTTTATGCGAGTTGTTGGATTCCAGTTAGATCAGATGTAAATTTTAATATACGCTTATGTGTTTGCGTACGCATATACGCGCGGGCGTTTATGCGTGCATAATAAAATATTCATTTTTCAATCCGATAAATTTCGGAATTTAAACTACTGCAGCGATAAAACACAATAGCTATTCATAACTTAATAGTAGTATTACAATTTTTACAAACCTGGTTATACCAAACGAAATAAAATATGCCTAGACCACTTAAACTAGCATGCACACAAAAGAGCATATATACGAACTAAAAACTAAATAAAAAGTAGAATGGTGAATAATTTTCACCATCCATATGTCAGTTATTCCAGACAGATGTGAAATAGGCTTAAAGAGGAAGCAAATGAAAAGGGCCTTATCTAGCCACTTGTTAGATAACAGGTAAAGTATTTTGCTTAGCTCGGTCAAATATCTAGTAACGATAGGACTATAGGAATTAAAGTGATTGCAAACCTGATGGATGCTCACAGTAAACAAGGTCCATTGAAATGGATTAGTTAAACTTTCTACAGTTGAATAGGCTCTTTAGGGATCAATCTTGTGAGACACCTAGATATTCGCTTTTGCTTATATTCATGTATGTGACGGCTTATATACCGTGAAGCCAACATTCATGCCAATTACAAAGTATGCAAGACTACTAGCAGATTAGAGGTATTCCAATTTGACAACCACTGTCAGTTCCGATTGCTAATATACTCGTGCATTAAATGGAGAAGAACCTCTCAGATATAACAACCATAAATCCAAAACTGTATGTACGATTTTTGGATGATATATTAGTTATCTGGAATCACGGGGAGAATAAACTGATACATTTCTTAAACTTAGCAAATCCGGTGAGCGGATTGTAATTTACGATTGCAAATGAATCATGTAGCGAATTACCATTTCTGGATGTGAATTTAATTAGAAATGATATAAAATAAGAAAGGAATGTTTGAAGGAAGGATATTTACTTAGGTATTCTTCTTAATTTCAATTCAACTCATCCATAAAGAATGAAAATCGGTATTATAAAATCGATGACAATTAGAAGCTTAAGATTAACAAATACAAAACAGAGGTATATTGACAGCGAGAAATATTCAGTGCTAATGGGTATCCTCTAAAGGTAGTTGAAGCAACTAAGATGAGCGTCATAAGTAAATTTAATCATGGTTTGAAGTAGGTCAAAACGAATAAAACCAAAGAGGATCAGAGGGTCATGTTAATAAGTGACTCCCAATTCAGTAGGAAAATAAAAATGGTAGCACTGAAAGACAATATACGTACTATTTTTAAAAAAAGACCCTTTCATTAGACACAAAACCTCCGAACCAAAAGGAGAAAATTCATTCGTTAAACACATCAGGATAATATGAAATTCCATTTAACGACTGTTACCTTATGTATGTGGGTGAAACCATGATCCGAAGAAGGTAATATAAAACCGCGTGAAAATAATGCCGTGTAAATAGATCCGATCTTGTAATTCATAGATTAGAGGCAGGACAAATTTAATTTACACGTGCAATAACTGATTATTTCTCAATTCAAAACGAACGAGAGCACTCATACACTGGAATGGCATACGCCTACCTATTGAGTCGTCAGTAGGTGTTATTTGCGCACAGTTATTTCATTTTATGAGTAAACACACTTACATGGCACACAATTATCTTCTGAAATGATAGTTATGCTTAAAAGTATAAATGAAATAGATTAAACCAAATATACAACTTCACGTAATGATTGTGAAATTGTTTGTGTGACGTACTTTCCGTTGAAAAAGGCTATCGAAAAAGGTAGCCGAAATATTTAGAGTAAAATGGAAGACATTGAATGCAAACACATAATTTGGTACAACAAGAGCCGAGTAATTAATCTATTCATTGTCGCACATGTTACGTTTAAAGAATTATCACAATGTTTCTTTTACATAACCACACCCGATGTCTTTAATTTGAGAGATAAGCATATAAATTGGAGACTCAATAATAGGTAAAAAGGGAGTTTACCACAATTTTTCGTTGAAAACCGCACCCACATGCCAAATATACAATATTCAACAAAGGTAAAGAAATAAACCGGCCGATACATGTGTTTTTAATTTGATAGATTAGCATAGCAACTGTACACGTTCAATAATAAGTAAAAAGGCGAACTAAAGCGCTTTATTTGAAAAAATGATCGGCAAACTAACCGGTCGATAGCGTGCAGGTAACGGAGGTTGGGGTCGGATCTGAGCTGGAGTAGTCCTTTGAATTTGTACGGGCGGTTGATTTTGACCCCGATATCCGGTTCCCGAACCAACATCAATCCGGCCGCTTCCAGTTCCGCTGCCGCCAGCTCCAGGTGAAATGCGATTGCCACTAATTGGATCAAAGTATTGTCGTGTGCCTCTTTGTTCCGGTCTACCATAGGCATCATAGCCTGTTTGACCAGGTCTTTGACCCGGTGGTTGAAGAGAAGCAACTGGAGAATTCATTGATGGAACACCATAGGGCGAGATTCCACTAGACGCAGCACCACCTCCCATTTCATTGCCACCATAGTTGACGACTCCAGGTTGTTGTCTATAACCACCTGCCGCTGAATGCGGCGAAGCAGCTTCATAAGCTGGAGGTGCTTGGGCATTTCCACCAGCCCCACCATACGGCGACCAAGCTCCACTCCCTTCATCTTAAGCAAATACGGAGACATACAGAAGGTGGCAGAAGGAAAAGGTATCGAAATGGAAACGTTCGTAGAAATAAATGATGTGGTTTTAAAAATACAACATAAAAATAGTGAAAGGACAAAAGCAATAGGATTTGTAAGCAATTACTTAAAAAAATTTACTTCTATGCACATATCGTTAGATCATAATTCAAAGTGTAGAACTTAGTGAACAGCTTGCTAAAACATTGGTTAAATTTTTTCAACGACGGAAAAATAAACAGAGACGATTATCATTACAAACTAAAATATTTTCAGTCAAGCAACTGTAAATCAAACAGGTAGAAAACAGACTAAATTCAATTAGCCTACACAAGCTCACCATGCCAAACAACTTCTATAATAAACATTGAAAAACATATTTCCCGAGTTCTACAAATTCATGGGTCGTATAGCAGCGCATAACAACAAACGTCTGAAGATAGATTACCTGATAATACCTTAAAATTCCAGGTATATTGTTCAGGGCATTCACATGCAATCACTTTATATATATATATATATATATATATATATATATATATATATATATATATATATATATATATATATATATATATATATATGTGTGTGTGTATGTGTGTGTGTGTGTGTGTGTGTGTATGTGTTTAATTGAGGTTTAAAAGCATGATTCTGATTGTGTATATGTATATAAGATAAGAATTAAAGCCGAATTCAAGAGTCCCTAGTTCAACCCGAATGACGTATTGCCTATGAGCATTATAAAATGGGACAAGCGATAAAATTTAATAAAGGAAGCTCAAAGAACTCAACGAATAGCGGCACAACAACAAAATTTAATTAATGAAGTCAGACAGAGGCGTCGATACTGTCCTTATGAATGCTAGTGATTCAACTAGTCAATTGAACAATGCTCTTGACGGCGATAAGTAACTCAAACTGTGTCATAAAAATAAACACTAATCGGAGGCTACCGAAAATATTATAGTGAATGCTAAAAAATTCGTGTGAATAAATTGGAAGAAGAGCCGACGATGTGAATAATAATGAAGTCAATAACATCATGTTTCGTCTCAAGCGAATAAAACCAGTTGATAATCGTACGACGAGAATTTACGGCATGCCAGAGGTGCACAAATAGCTGGAACGGGCGACGTTTCTCCAGTAAAACCAATAGTCTTAATGACCAAATCTGCACAACACAACCTAGCAGGATAATTAAAAACAATCACACAGTCATTACAGATCAAAATGTCAAACAACTTTGTTCGTAACTCTTTCAACTTTGTAAATAAAATCTGAAAATGTCAAGACAAAATATTGTCTCTCGATGTCAGAAATGTATTTAAAGTCATCCCTATTACCAGAACCATTGATTTACTCCATTCGATGGGAAGTCTATCAGTTAAAATCAAAATATTCTATCCGGAAACAAAAGTTTCAAACACATTAAAAAATACTACTCTACACATCTGAGGAATTTTGATATCTTTATAGTCATAAATGAAGGTTTCAAAAAAATTATGGACCATCATATGCAGTTTACTAGCGAGCGCGAAATCCATCAGCCTAACGCATTGGCATATCAAGATGCATTGATATTAAGATAAGCTGGTCTATTAAGAAAGATAAATAGAAGGTAGACATGGACTGGACAATATGTCCATTACCACAGCGCTGTCCCAATTTCTCAAAAGAGAAATTTGATACGCAATTTATCCTACGAAATAAATAATATCTGTTCTAAGGAATGTCAATGACAAGAACTGGCGGAGTTCAAAACAACTTTATTAAAAAAACGGATATCCCAAAAAGCTTTTTGAAGCAAGTTGGAAGTATAAACAAAGATACAAAGGGCTGAACCAAAATTTATTTTTATTTATTTCGGAAATTTTGATCGTTATGCCGTCGAAAAGATCACGTTAAATACAAATGGATTATTTTATATAAACAAGACACCGAACAAAATTGAGGATAAAAAATGAATTGTTTGCTTCCGCTCAATGTGGATCTATATAAGTATATTACTATATATGCTATTGGCACAAATTAAACATTACATAAAACAAACTGATTAAATTCTGCTGATAGAGTAGTTTCGTCATTATTGCGTACCTATAAACAGTATTCATAACTTCCGCAGCCGGGATTTGAACCAGGAAGAATTTGGTTCAGTCTTGCCACACAATTACAAAATCACTAAAGGAACGAATTGACGTAGCTTCAGTTTTATAACAACTGTTTTTCTGCTCAGTGTTCTCGTGGTTATCGCTTTCGGCCTAAAGTCCTTACACTTCATATCCAACGTTAGATTTTAAGGCAGACATCACATTACTCAAGAATATCGTATAAAATTAAAGTATATTGACATTGCTACATTACGTGATTTTTTTATTTTAACCAATAAAATTCATAATAAAGTCCTAGTTCTATATTTCATTATAAATAAAGAGGCAATGTGTTTTGTTTAAACATATAAATTATCATCAGTTATGGCAAGATATCTTAGTCCGAGAGCTTTTTATTAATTAGAGATAGATTTAATCATTATTTAAAAGATAAGATATCAAGACCGTCAAGTCAGCGACGCAAAAACCTAAAATTCCGCATTGACAGTGAATAATGTTTGCGAAACCAAGCACGTATGAATGTAGACACTTACACATTCCGGGTGAGTTAGCACCAGGTTGTTCGTTCCACTGACCATTTGCATTGCCATAATTGCCTGAATTCGGACCCCCCGGAAAATAGCCAGATGAGGCACTTGCATCGACGTTTGATGTACCGCCATATGCGGCCCCAGGCGCGGCATAATCTGCACCACCACCCGCACCCACGGACGACGGATTTTGGGCACTGTTTATTTGGGACACTGTATTTTGTCGGGCACCTGAGAAATGTTGTACAGATAGAAAGCAAAAATTCGTTTAGGCACATGCCAAAAAACAGCTTAACTCCTGCTGCAGACTCAAAAGTTGTAGATATGATTTGCCTACCGAATTGCTGGTGAATAAATACATATGACCATCTGTACTAGAGATAGTTAGACGGCGATATTTAAAAATAGAAAAATTAGAGTAACAATACAGTTAAAACCAAGAGAAAATATTGTAAACTAGCTAATCTGCGAGCTTAGCAAACCAAAAATCAAGTTTCCATTCTTTACTCGTACTTAAAAGAATTTTAATATGAAATACAATTAACCAATCGGACCATGATAACATCATAATTGGAAATTCAACAGTGTCAGATAAGACATTCAATGAGGCACGAACTAATAAAAATAACAATCAGTATAACATCCTCACACTTACGAAAGGATAAATGCATACATACATACATATATATTCATCTACATATGTACATACATGTATGTATACACACAGATACGTTTACATACATACATTCACATATGCATAAGTTCCTACATTCATACGTGCATATAAAAATACAAAGATAAATGCATAAATGCATATCAACGTACATACACACATGCATTCATACAAACATACATAAATATTTACAAAAATGCATATATAAATACATAAGTGTATACATGAAAGGATATCTGTCTTCCGCACTATTGATTTCAGAAGAGCTCATTCTAGTGAATAATTCGCATGCGTTTTTTAAGGACCAACGTTGTCACTGAATTCCAAAGATTTTCGCTCACTCAAGCGTTTCGTGGTTCGAGGCGGTACACTGCGGAATAATCAATTGTAAAATATCGAAAACAATATTATCCAGCCTCAAAATCGCACGCAGTTCCAGACGTCCATTGTAGTTTCCTCAGTAGCCTGGAGATCAGGATGTGTAAGTTCGTTCAAGCACACGTACTGACCCGTCTCGACAATAATCTTCATCAGAGCGCGACAGAAAACTGAAGATCCAGCTGAAGCTAAAGTAATTGCTATAAAAAATTTGATATTCGATGTAGTGGCTTAATAGTAATGAATGACTCCAAACATTGGATCGATGTTTCTTACACCTCTGATAACTACTGTTAGGTTGCCCAATAGGGATAAATCCGTGATCATGTAGGTATAGTTCTACGAACAGTGGACTAGTTAGCAGAATATTGGGCATACAGTTTGAATACAATCAATGACAATATTAAGCTTTAAGAAATTGAATCTCGTGGACAAATGCTTTTCCTACCTACTGAGTAAAAAAGCCAGCCAAATTTATTATTCCCTGGATAACAATATAAGTCCAATTTGGGGAGGAACAAAATGTAAATGCTATATCCTAAACTTATCCATTTAAAGCCATGATTGATAACTCGTCTATGTTTGGTGTGATGAGCAATCGACTGAAAAATATACTCGACAATGAGTACCGAAATAACTCCGGAGAAAATAAGGACACGGCGTTTAATAATTTTTTTCAGCAAAACAGGGATCAGATAATTGACACTGAAATACACAAGCAAGATAGCAACAAGTAATTAGGAATGGATATTTCAATGCAGAATAATCATTAAATTCATAGTTACATACGAATTTCAACCGAACACTAAACCACCCATTTCTAGTATAGACGATTGCCATACGTCTGGAGCATCTGATTTTACGGCGCAGATGGTCCACATTTCATTCAAATTCAAAGGTTTCCCCTTGCATCTAACATGGTTGTTTTCATTTTATTGATACCCAGTAAACACTAAGTGTTAACTCCGAAATGAACTAAATTCGCGGCTTCGAATGATATATGTATCACGATGGTATCGGCATGTTCCAAGATACCGCTGCCGGTACGACTGGAAAAGTCCGCCTGCCATCAGGCCAGACATTTTAATAATTACAGGCCACAGATGAAAAAGGCAGGAATGCTGAAGGACGAGAAGAAACAATTACCTGACTGACAATGTGGCGGTAAAACTCGACCGGGATAAGCACCAGGATAGCAATCAGCTGGGATGTTTTCGCCAGCTGGTTGATTAGCTCTCCCCGGCTGTCCCACCATAGGAGAATTCGGCGCAGAATTGGGTAACCCAGTTCCCGCTTGATTTTGCCCACGTTGTTGCCATACAGCCTGGCCTCTGCCACCTGTAGACATGGGTGATGGCTGTTGCCCATCAGAATTTGCATTTGGATAGCTTCCAGTCGCACCTTGCGCTGACCACGGATTATAACCGCTACCAGCATACTGCTGTTGCTATATTGAAAATATAAACAAAAATAGATTTTTCAATGAGTAAATTTAAAACTTATACCAAATATACTGCACATGTTTACACAATCTTTTAGCCAAACAATAACTTTGCAATGTAAGATACATTAAAAATCCAAGATTTTGCTTAGGCAGAATATGGTAGACTAATTTCCGATCAAAAGAAATTTAAACGGATTTAAAATTAATTTATAGGCAAAAAATATCCTTACCATTTAATCATCAAAGAAATAAAATCAGTTAAAGAAACTTCGAAGAATTAGTTAGATTTTTATCATCAATAAAAGGAAATCAGGAACTGCAACAGCTATTTTGAATTTTTGGACTACGCAATGACCACCAAAATGATCAAAATAACTAAAAACGTACCAGTTCTAAAAAGCTTTCAAATCAATAATAGCAAACACGAAAAACATTTACAACTCTTGATTATTCAAACAAGGCGAAATTAAATAAGCAACGGCTAATGAATTCTAAAAAGTTCTTTAAATCAATTTATCGAGCTTGGAGTAAACACCAATCTCATTGTATTTTCGTCGAACAACATAACAAAACTACCACCAGTCGCACGCACTGACGTGTTTCGACCTTTCATGATCATCATCAAAGTTCGAAAACAAATTGAATAGCGAGAATCAAACCGCAATGCATACATATGGAAAGCAAAATTAAATATGCGGCTTTCACCTCTAATAGTCTCACATACATTTTACTTGACTGGAACTATCGGCTGCACAATATCCATGTAGTCACGAAAATTAAATTTTCGCAGCTTCCGCCACACACACAAACATATATATATATATATATATATATATATATATATATATATATATATATATATATATATATATATATATATAGGTAATATAATTAAACAATCAATAATTACGCAGTTGGTGTTCGACGACCGATTAAATACAACAGAATCGGTGCTTAATTCAAGATCACAAACTCGATTTTAAGAGTTGTTACCACCACACCACGCAATCATTGATTGTTTACTTGCATTACTTGTTTATATATGTGGTGAAAGCTGCAAAATTTTATGTTTGGAACAGCATAGAAATTGTGCAGCCGCCATTTCCAGTCAAGTGCAATGTATTCGAGACTACTAGATGTGAGAGCCGCATATCTAATTTTGCTTTTAATACATATGCACTTCGGTTTGATCCTCGCTAGTCCCTTCGCCGTTATACTTCGATGATCATGGAAGGTCGAAATGTGTCATTGCGTGTAACTGGCGGTAGTTTGGCTAGGTTGTTCGACGACTGATTAAATACGATGAGATTGGTATTTACTTCAGGCTCGCAAACTTGATTCAAAGTATTCTTACCATCACCCACGCAATCATTGATTGTTTAAATTCTTAAACTGGAGAAACGTCAAGCCAATACACAATACGATACAGACTGGTACTGAAAAACTAAAACAGCCTAAACAATATCGTACACAAGTGAGACTAAAAAATGGGTAAATATGATGATCATTATAGATAAATTAATAAATAATTTAATCAGAGTTGCGACCTTGATATAAACACCTGACCCGTTATGCAAATACATTAGTCGGTATAAACTAAGCGTTGGATAAAGTAGAAAAGGAAATTCATCCAGTACACCGGTTTCGTCCTTATTCTGGATTCATCACGTACTCTCCAGAATTGGCCGTGGACAGGGCTCAAACCTGGGCTTGTCTGTTTTAGAATCTGGTGATCTAACCACTTAGCGACCCCGCCGCCCACTTCATACAGTTTTCAGTTACTAACTAAGCAATATTTCTTGGTTATCCTTTCCTTTAAATGGAGCCTATATAGCATAATTTTAGACATGAAGTTCAAACTAAGCATCCCAATCTGTTATTATAGAACATACGCCACGCTACCTGGGGACGTGGTATTAAATTAGACATTTATACTATTAAATGAACATTGGTTGCGCGAACGGTGATAACATTTAATAAAATCAAGGTTGCTATATTGATACAAACATCGGTCCCATTATGTACATACAGTTGTCAGTATAGACTAAGTATTGTATACTGTAGAACAGGCAATTCATTTTTATGGTTAAAATATCCTACACCTTTAGTATCAACAAGCACAAAAGTATGCGAGTGACCAAGATACCTCTAATAATGTGGTTAGTTTTTAGGCGACGACCGCTCGCAGAAACATAACCTAATAAGGTTAAAAATCCCGTTGAACTTACCATAAAGCAGACTTGACGACAAGAACACACGCTTACGGATACTAGGATTAACTCAACTGGTGCAAAACTATGGCGAGTAGATTAGGAGGAAACTAAAATCTTTATCACTATTTTAAAATTAGCTAACGGACTATCGAAGGGGAGAACACAGACAAATGCAACATTCAGTTACAAATTTTAAAAATCCGACAAAATCGACCACGATGAAAGAAACTAACGTGAGAATTATAAATCTAAACAAATAGCAAAACGAAATAACAAAAATAAACAGTAACTCCAGGAAAAGGACATAATAACTTGCGAGGTATGGGCTATCACAATCCAAGAGCAAATTGATAGAATGACGGTAGTTTTCTATATTGTTCGACGACTGGTTAAATACAATGGGATTGGTGTTTACTTCAAGCTCGCAAATTTGATTTAAAGAATTAATAGACTGACTTGAGCTTAAACGACAAATAACAACTAGCCAAAATCAGTAAATACGGCACGATGTGCTTTTTGGCGTTTTATGCACTATTAAAATGAGATCGCGCTGCTAATTAATGTCCACATGTTCATCTCACAACTCGTGTATGCAAGCATGGCATTTAACTGCATCAACAGACAAAAAATATTGGTGCAATAGGCTCTAAACTCATTTCGATTAAAAAATTTAAGTTGCCCACAGCTTTATTTACCCTGCTTGGTTCACGAAGATATTGATTCTTTCTTAGCATTGCAAAAAGAGCCTTCACTCTGGAGTTCCGATTTCAGGCTTGTGTGCAACAGCTTGATTTTCATCATCCACACGTCAAGACTTGGTAGACAATGCAACACTTCTTTTAAGCTATGCGACAACATATACTTATGGAAAATAAATGACCAGAACTTCCCAACAGATCATTTCTTTCGCGTTATGTACGCATAAACCGTTTCTACACAAGTGCCCCTTTGGCATCGAGTCCGAGTATCGGAGCGCTTATCAAACTTTTCACTCATCCGCTGGGATTGCCTAGGTAGCCTGGCGAGCAGGATGCTTAAACGGTCTTCTGACACGTTGTCCGAGCAACAAAAACGACAATTCTGAAAATTAAGCAATTGTGATACAAAATCGAAGAGCTCCTCATTAAATCCTCCTGCCATTTAGCTGACAGTGGGCTCAACCAAAATGATCAAAACTATATATTTTACCAATGATTGAGGACTGACAGCATCAGTCGATCACGTACTGCCACAAATGACACGAAGAAGGGTTGATTCTCTTATTTTCTTGAAAACAATTGAGGATGAGCGGTGAGAAATAGTGGTTTGTCGGACCACCAGTCCAGCTCCGCTGTCACAGTGATGATAAACTCTTAGATGTCAGAAAAGTCGATTTATTTTCTATTACGATGAGTAGAAAATATATAAGTCAAGCATACTATCAGTTCGCCTTTAAGTTGTGGAGGCTTAGGGGATGAAATACTATAGCTGTTAGCGCACGGAACGCGTTGTAAATCGATGTATTCGCTCAGTCCGGTTCATTTTATCGCTAGAGTCAGGAGACATTTTTCATGAGTAAAATTTGCTAGTCGACCGCCTATATACGCTCGCACTTTTATGCAACATCACTATCGAGCCCTTTGTTGGAACGTCGATTTCATTGCCTGGGGAACTGTTTGAGACAACTAATTTAACCTCCTGCTCGCCAGGTACTGAAACAACTCTGGTGGATGCCTGGAACCACAGGAGTGTGCCAAACATCCCTCGGCCGACAAGTATGATACGCGATACCGGTCACTTGATCACGCCGAGCCGCACCCTCACTAATCCACAGACACCGGAATTAGCGAAAATTTGTGCGAGTCTAACGGCAAACAGGATTAAGTGAAGATGTCTGGTTAATTCTACACTATTAAGGTAAGCTTCTCAGGCACCCACCGCGCAAGACACATAGATCACCGTCTACGTAGGCGTGTACGTATGGATTTATTTATGCACTACATTACAGGATAGATATGTACCAGACACAGTTAATAGCTGTCTGTTGTTCCTCTTCCTTTACTGCTAATAGCACGACAGTAAGAAAATTCTAGAATAGAAACCCGCTCAGAATTAGATCTGCACACCAATGACCGCTACAAATACACAAGGACACTTAATTTACGATAGAGTTAAACAAAGTGAAGATAAATGCACATCAATTTGAAAAATTGAGGCCAATCACAACCAGCGAGGAAAAGCAGCAACCACTGTGGATAAAGACAAACTAGGTTAGAAATATTTTCGCCTGGAAGCCATCGTTACGCACAGCTTACCATCGAAACATAAACGAACAAATTATCTGCTTTAATTCAACTTTCTGAAAGATCTCTCTGATTCGATCTCGTGAACATAAGCATAAACGCAAAAAGACATTATCTGCAATGTTTAAAATTATACCTGGTTATAATTATTCTGTGCCGGTTGAGTGTTCGGGTTTGTGTAATCGTAATAAGCAGCATCACCGCCATTTCCTGCATTGTTCGACGAGGAATCTCTTCCTCGTCCAGGTTTAACAGGCAGTCTGTTTGTATTAGACATTCCATCCGGGTTGTAGTAGAAGTCCTGGGTGCCCTGAATCGTAGATTCTGGGGATGACGGATTAGTGACAGAAGGTTGGCCTTCCCCCCAAGGTGCGTAACCGGAAGACGCTTGTATGCCGCCAATGTCTTGATTTGGAACAGAATACGGTTGAGCCGGCACTCCAGTTCTTTCGACTGGCGGACCCATCACGTTGTTAGCGGCTTGCGGGCGCTGTTTTTTACGTCTTTCTTGTTTTTTTGTAGAACCGGCATTATAGTCGGGTGAGCCTGGTTTTATCTGCGGTCTGCTTCGTCTTGGCTGTCCTTGTTGTGAAACTACTGGACTTGATGAATCAATCGAGCCTGTGGCTGGCTGCTGTCGAGTTGGAACTCTGGATCTGTTGTAATCTTCATCATCCGGTAGAGGCTGATTCATGTCTGCACCAGCTTGTGGAAGAGCTAATACAAAATAAACCAAAAGCAATTAACAATAACAGTAGCAATGCATAGATCAAGAAAAAAATTACCATATTGAACAGTGCATCGTCAAAAATTATATTATATCAGTCATGTTAACAAGCCATTTATGGAGAAACGCGAGTACTTCACTCTGCCTCAAAGGTGGTGCGTACATTTTTATTATAGTCTATTGAGAAATGGCCTATTAGAGTTGATTTTCGACTATTACAGGCATTCGACCAATGTTGTTTCAGAAGCATAGGACACATAGGTTGCCAACAACAAAGAACCAACGCTGGTATTCGTAGACGTATATTTGGATAGGCCAAAAAGTGCACTTAGTTAAACAAACAAGGCGCCATCAACTGTGTTGTCTCAGTCACGAGTTGCATGTTTCTTCAATTAGATTACCCAGTAGAACATCATTCTCTCACCGGGCGCCAGGTTGGCGATAGAAAAAAGGTAGGTAAACTTTGACGTGACAGAAGCAACCAAAATCAACTACATTCAAATAAGGTAGTAATTGAAGATTATCGTTCGCAGTATTGTTTTATTAATAAATGGTCGAGCTGACAACTGACCTCGCTTATATTTCATGGTAATTTAACATAATATGGAGCATCTGACACGCATTTACAACACTGAAGGAAAACATGTCAAACCTCTCGTACACTCAATATGCCACAAGTTTTGCATTCTTGATATAAACACCTGGCCCATTATGTCCATACATTTGTCGGTTTAATCTAAGTAGAGCACCAGATTCCGAAGCAGACGTGCCCAGGTTCGAGCCCTGTCCGCGGCAATTTCTGGCCAGTACATGATGAGTTCCCAATAAGGACGAAACCGGTCTACTGGATGAATTGCCTTTTCTACACTACACAATTCTTAGTTTATAAGTAATTAATGAGTTAGGTGCTCACATCAAAACCGCAACCTTGATTATAATAATGGTTATCACCGCCCGCTTAACCAATGCTCGTTTAATTGTTGTATCTTGTACGCTCGCATACTTTTGTGTTTGTTGATACTAATGGGGTAGGATATTTTTGAATGAATTGCCATTATTATAATGAAAATCTATGCACATAATGGGTCAGGTGTTTATATCAAGATCGCAAATTTGATCAAAAGTAACTTTTATCACTTCCCGCGCAACCAATGTTCGTTTAATTATATAACTGTTGCCTTTAACAGAGTATATCTTTTGAAGTTTTTTTTCACATTAAAACACTTTCCGACATAGATTTGGAGAAATAAATTCTTGAAAACAATGTTCTAAGTTCAACAGCAATTCAGTCATTGTATTTACGATTTATTAAGAGTGGATGAAAAAGAGGTGATACTTAAATTTAACGATGAAGCAAATAGTCTAAAGATAACTTTTAGATACTATGTTCTTAATAAGCTAATATATAATTATTGCACCTAGTTACTGTGGACTCCTACGGAGGGATACGCCGATTTCTTGGGCATAACAACGACATTTCTTTAGAATAATGTCAGAGCACTGTCTCCAGTATGTACCAATCAGCCTTATGTTCTAGGTTGCATTTTAAAGACAACAGAAAGTTTCATTTACCTCTAGGGGTTTCCTCGAACAGAAACTCGATTTGCTAAGCGATTACAACTGCCTTTAGAAAACTGTATAAACCAGGTCTGAGTTACCCGTCAATTTCGCTAAGCACCAATTGCAGTGCTTTTCACGTCAATTATATGTTCGGTCTTCGTTTATACCGCAGTGACTTAGGAGATAACTATGGCCGCTACCACCTGAGCAATTTTCAGAAATGATTTAATTGCTAGGTTTTATGGCGTTACCAGAATAACGAAATTTACAAACGAATCATTTAATCAGGCTATTCATTAATGCATCACAGTTGAATATAAAAAGCGAGTATTGAAACACTGTTTGAGAAGGCAACACGAGCGTTCCACTCGCTGGCATACCTAGGCAAATCAGGTGAATGGCAGAAACCAAATAACCGATAGCCCAGGAAACTCTCAATCAGACACTATCATTCACGAAATATGTATATTTATAACAAATTACCTCAGCCGTTTTTTCCACGAGATTTAATGGAGCGCTGGATCCTATGGAAGTGCCACGTTGAATAAAATCGTATTACTATGCAACCAATTGCACGAGAGACCTAGATCTCTGTTCATGCACGTAAGTGTGTATGCCAAAATATGAAAACTCGTTATTTTAAGCATTTATATTGGAAGAAATAGGAATTTTCGTTAAGACAGTCATAAATATATATATATATATATATATATATATATATATATATATATATACGTATGCATGCACAGCAGTTACTTACGATTGCGACGGTTCGCTTCTTGAGGGGCACTCGTACGTTTTGATGGTAACGAGCCACCACTTGAAGACATCGAGTTCGGCATTGGCGTTGTCATTACTAAAGGGCTTGTCTTACCCATTGTTGTGGTCGTCGTTGTAGTTGTTGAGCCAACGGTGTTTATCCACCAATCCGGAACACGTGGTCTCGGCGCTTTTGTGGAATCATTGCGATCGTTTGAAAGGTGGCTCATTACAGTATCGTCCTCGCGACGTTGTGTCTCCACTGACTGCGAATCCGTTGTAGACGAAATTGGAGCAGATGTGGTAATCATTGTTTTATTTCTAACTTCCGATGTCGATTGTGTGAATGCGGCAGTAGTTGAGTCAACAGACGAAGTTCCCGATTCATGTCTCTGAGAGCCTCCGCCATCTTCATCTTCATTCTCTTCTATTTCACTCCTATCCGCTTCATTCTTGTCCTCTAATTGAATTGCAGAATTTGGCCTCATGTTTTCCGGCGACTCTGATATTCTTCCTAAAAGTAATTTCATATGATTTTTCTATATGCACGAAATGTTACATAGAAAGCATACAAACGAGCATGCAACTATTCACACAAGCAAATGTCAATACAAGAAGGCAGCCTTGTAGACAGAAAATTCGATATTCAACACAAAGAATTCGAAGCGGACACATTTTGCAAAGCACAGACATGCGTGTTAAATAGTCACGACTAGAATCATGCATTACACAAATAAAAATATCCAAAGTAAAAACGGAAAAAATAACATATTTCGAGCATCACGTGTGCAATATACCGATGCTAAGTTACGACCATCGAAAGCACACCGTGTTATCTGTTGTGTGAATAATCGGGAAAAGGCACACAATATAGGCATACAATTTATAGATCTCTTAACGCCAGTATGATGCTTGTGGCACCAGTATTAAGCGTTTGATGTGTTTTGAATTTGAAACAGTGACGCATGAACACTAATATCGTTCATTTCGCAGTTGGGAAAGTTCAACTGAACTACGCTAACCAAGCTCCAATTGTTTTAAATAAAAAGAGGTTTAACCAATATACAATATAATCATGAAATTATACGTATATATATGTATATATATATATATATATATATATGTGCATGGTACTTTAAACAGCTTCTTCATTTATAGAACATAATTCTTGTGAAATATTATAATTAATTGAGTGGACATTTGTTAAGTTAAGAACAGCGTTCATTTAGGTTTATCAAACGATTAATCATATCCTTTTGGTTTATTACACACACAGTAAGTCAAGCCTAAATATTAGTTACAGTAGAGTGCTGCTCTTTACCATTCTCTGAATGACTTGTTCATAATTAATTTCTCAGTTCTCCAAATTTTAGGTAGTTAAAATTCCGCGAAAATTGAAAACGTAAACAGATTTAACATTTATTCATCACAGTATATATATAGCATCTGGACCGTAAGCTTTGTGGTGTGTTGTTGAACCTGAATATACATTTTGTATGTATAGATTTAGTATTCGAAATCTTGACAAAGTAAATCGTAATTTAACAATAATTGATTGCGCGGTTGGTGGTAACAATTCTTTAAATCAAGTTTGCGAGCTTGAAGTAAACACCAATCCCATCTTATTTAACTAATCGTCGAACAACATAGCAAAACTACCGCCAGCCGCAACGCACTGACGTGTTTCGATCTTCCATGATCATCATCAGAGTACGACGGCAAACTGACTATCGAGGATCAAACCGCATTGAATATATATGGAAATCAAATTTAGATATGCGGCTCTCACCTCTAGCAGTCTCGCATACATTGAACTTGACTGGAAATGTCGGCTGCACAATTTCTATGCAGTCACGAACATTAACTGTTTGTAGATTTCGCCACATACACATATATAGGCAACACAATTTAACAATAATTGTTTGCGCGGGCGGTGGTTACAATTCTTTAAATCAAGTTTGCGAGCTTGAAGTAAACACCAATCCCATTGTATTTAACCAGTCGTCGAACAACATAACAAAACTACCGCCAGCCGCAACGCACTGACGCGTTTCGACCTTCCATGTTCATAATCAGAGTACGACGGCAAACTGACTATCGGGGTTCAAACCGCATTGAATATATATATATATATATATATATATATATATATATATATATATATATATATATATATATATATATATATTTTTATATATATATATATGCAAATCAAAGTTGGATATGCTGCTCTCACCTCTAAAGTACGTCGTATCCACGGAAGATATTTCAAGTAATATTTATATATTTCACGCATAAGAATAATCTAATGACAAAAGTGCGTTTTTATTAAGATACATCAAAGTAAATTATCTGGAAAAATGTATAACGGGCAAAGATGCGTTCAATATTCGAGTTACCACTTTGTGCCAATCTAACACACAGTACAATAGGTCCCTGGTAAGGTGAGTAGGATATATATATATAATCTATAGCGGAAGGAATTGATTATATTTATGTTGTCGATATAAATTAAAAATTGTATAAGATACCAAATACAATTTATCAAATAGATCAGTTTCGTTGTTATTTGGTACCGATCAATTACTTGCCAGAATTGCCGCTGATCCCTACTTCATTGAAGCTAAACATAACATGCAATTTTCCTATATGCATCAACTTATGTTAATTGTAAAATCTTTCATTTAAGCAGGTTTAATTCGGTTCGTTATTATGAGACAGACACCACCATTTGGAGAAGTGATATTATATTAAACGATTACGCAGGATTTAAACATTTACATATATATATATATATATATATATATATATATATATATATATATATATATATATAAATTTATTTATATGGTGTGCAAACCAAACATTACATAGGTTATCACATGCCATTCGGCAAATGGCAAAGTTTCAATTTACTGGGTATTCGTTAAGTAATTTCAGGAACTTACGCAGGACACATTTGGTTAAGGCTTGCAGCTCATTTTCTTCACAACTAAATAGCATCTTCCCTAAGGAAGGATTGCCAATAACCGTAAGTTGGTATAGAACTAAAAATTGCATCGATTGCGCGACCTTGGGGTTATAGGGGATGAGATGCAAGACAGAATCAATTTTTTTCCTGGCCGAGGCAATTCTGAAAATTACTCGATGAATGCCCGCCAAGGACGGAACTTGTCTAATTGACGAGTTACATTTTCTATTCCGCACAATGATAGGTTTATACTGAAAACAAAAGGATAATAGAATCGAGTCATAGTACTTGAATTCAATATATATAGAGAGAGAGTATAGGAGAGTATATATATATATATATATATATATATATATATATATATATATATATATATCATTTGTAGGTGTTTTTTGCATGCGAAGGTTGAGCTGGTGGCAAAGCCGTTTCCTTAAAGCCACCAAACATCATTTCAGACGGCATTGCCCCACTCGAGTCGATATTGCTCTAAAAGCGTACAAAGAAAGATATCAACAAGTACACAAAATCTACGCAGATTTTGATTTCGCTAAGAGCAAAACACCTACAATGAGATATATATATATATATATATATATATATATATATATATATATATATATATATAAAGGTGTCGCCATAACTAAGCACAACTAGAGACACGCAAATATACAAGCATATTCGAACAATGAAAGGTGCTGCGTGAAATTTAATTTTAACTAAGGGCTATGTGCGACTGCATCCGATAGGCAAGAATAACTAGTAGCGCAGCTTCTAAAATGCATTCTACACAACGCATAACAAGCATTTTCGTTAAAATCTGCTTTCGAAATTCTTTAGCGTGAAAAACATCAATAAAAATATTTGAAGATAGTGCAATGGCTCTGTTGACACTTTAAATGGAAAACAAGCAAGCACAGATTCTTTAAACTGCATTAACATTTAATTTTATGCTGGAAATGAGAATAACTTCTAGAAGAAAGTTATATTTCATATGTTATCAAGAGAAGCCAGAGCACCAGGTGGGTAAAATATGGAACTTGCTTTAGCGAAATATTCAATGAAAATTTTACAAGCACTATTTTGTCTTCCGACTCATACGAACCGTCAAAAATCTAATAACATGCGTCAATAATAGAATGTTTGTCCACTTCAAATTTACATTTCAAAAACCTCTCTTTCACCTATTATTACGGATAAAGGTATGCAGGCACGAGGTGTCTTTTATATGTCATACAAGTAAAGCTATTTTTAATGCACATGAGCATAACATGCATTTAAAAAACCGAACGCCACCATTACACTATTCATCGTCAGGATCACTCACTAGCTTCTTCTACACGGTCATTTCTTTCACGATGCTCCTTTGTCATACGTTCCTGCTCTTGCAAATCCTTCTGACGTTCCCTCTCCTTTTCTTCATTATCCAAACGTTCCTTTTCAAGGCGTTCTCTTTTCTGAAGTTCATTTTGTCGCACTTTCTCCAAAAGTTCTTCGTCTTGGCGTTCTTTTTCTAATCTTTCTTTCTGAAGTTCTCTTTCTCGATTTTCTCGCTCTAAACGGTCCCTTTCGTGACGTTCCTTTTCTTGGCGTTCCCTTTCTAATTCAATAAGGCGCTCATTTTCTAAACGTTCTCTCTCCCGACGTTCATTTTCTAAGCGCTCTCCCTCCCGACGCTCATTTTCTAAGCGCTCTCGCTCTCGCCGTTCATTTTCTAAACGTTCTCTCTCCCGACGCTCATTTTCTAAACGCTCTCTCTCTTGACGCTCATTTTCTAAACGCTCTCGCTCTTGCCGTTCATTTTCTAAGCGTTCCCTTTCCTGATGTTCATGTTCCAAACGCTCTTTCTCCCGATTCTCATTTTCTACACGTTCTCTTTCAATTCGTTCATTTTCTTGGCGTTCTCGTTCCCGTTGCTCTGTTTCCAGACGTTCCTTTTCTTTATTTTCTTTCTCTAATCGCTCTTTTTCCTGTCGTTCTCTCTCCTGTTTTTCTCTTTCTTGGCGTTCTCTCTCTAAACGTACACGTTCTAATCTTTCTCTTTCCTGAAGTTCGTTTGCGCGTTCACTTTCTAAATGCTCGCGTTCTCGGGCATCATTTTCCTGACGCTGATGAGGACTTTGTTCTCGCACACTGTATCCCGATTCTGAAATTCGCGGCTCCGAATTCCCACGATTGCGTTCTTGTATAGGTTTGTTGTTTTCCCGGTTTTGGCCCCGTGACTGCTGCCCTCGCATAGGCAGTCCAGGCTCGCTATTTCTACTGTCATAATCATCTTCATCGTCGTCGTCATCATCATCGTCATCAATACCACTTCTATTAACCTCCTCAGATCCATTCCAGGATAGTCGCGTTCGATCAGGTTCAGATGTATTAAACATAACAGAAACAGCACTAGCGGTAGTGGAACTGGAGGCAGCTGTAGTGCTACCAGGGCTAGGATAACTTACTGTATTCATGTTACCTTCCGGGCCAAACTGGCTTGACGTACCACCGTTCAATGCCTGAAATGGACCACCGATATCAGGATTTTTACCATTATCAGGTGAAAAAAACTCATTACCATTTGTCGGTGGATAATCAGTCCACGGCTCGAGAACTGATCGTAGCAAATAAACACAAGCAATCCAACCGATTTACATTCGCGCGCCCAAACGCACAAACAAAGGTAAGTATGGAGTGAAATATTAAAAATAAAACAGCAAAATTAAACATCACCGGGTTTCACAGAATTTTAAGATTGTCGTTTTATTATGCATTCCCATATTATTGCTCCCAGTTTAAGATCTCATTTCACTTCTGGTTTTATGGCTTTTCCGTATTTATGGATC
>JAQBSW010006048.1:45000-51881 GCA_029291075.1 Eudiplozoon nipponicum
GATGAGTCGTCAGTAAGCACGAAACGAATGTGCATGAGATTATACTTTCCGTTCATGCTGCCTTTGGTTTATCCTTCTGGTCACAACTGAACTAATTTGTTACTAGGTTCGCAATACCTAATACATACTTAAAATGTTCGTTTAATTCGAATGAAACCAGTCAATCTGATGCAGTGCGTTTGATATCTTATGTCATGTTTCTTATATCGATGAAATATATAGATACTTATACGTGTAAAACTTAATATTTAATTGAGTTATTGCGACATTATTCTGAATAATACCGCAGATTGACTATGATAGACGAAATCAGACCAGTAGGTGAGCTTCAATAGTAAGAAAATAATTTTAATTTTTATCTTATTTTATTAAAGAAACTTGGGCTGGCTAGTATTTGATGAGAGCCCAGTAAGGCCAAAATTGGTGTACTTAATTAATCGCATTTGCTAATGTATACAATGATGAGATTGCTCAGATAATAAATAGTCTTTAAAATGATCATTGCCTTCAGTTATGGCAGTACCTTTTTTATTAGAGAGAGGAACCAATGTTCGTTTAAGGTAACTTAATTGACAAGTCTTACCATATTATAATTGGAGTTAAGTCAGTCGCATAAAAATGTGAAAAGCGACTATGCTAGGAAGCCATATCAGCATAAAAATGAAAGACAAGGGCTAAAACCTAAAAACCATGTGATAGACATTTTTGCCTTGAATACTCAACCGAAACGACAACAAGGTAATCCGAAGCAACAATTTACAACAATTTTATTGGTTCATAGTAGAAGCAGAAAAAAGTAAGCTGCATTTTTCTTCCTAAGTTTATAACAGGTGATAAAATGCGAAGCAGTGTTTGTGCTGTTCCCCACGTCGCCACCAAAATACCCAAACTTGAATTATTAAGGCAAAAATCATTTTCATTGACCATCGCTACTACGATGGCTTAAGACACAGACCAAAAACTTTAGTAAAACTTACCCTGATGTGGACCCGATGGACTAAAAGATAAATGTTGATTGCGTTGACTGAGCTGACCTGGCTGCTGAGACGCATGCGAAGGTTGAGCTGGTGGCAAAGCCGTTTCCTTAAAGCCACCAAACATCATTTCAGACGGCATTGCCCCACTCGAGTCGATATTGCTCTAAAAGCGTACAAAGAAAGATATCAACAAGTACACAAAATCTACGCAGATTTTGATTTCGCTAAGAGCAAAAAACACCTACAAATGATATATATATATATATATATATATATATATATATATATATATATATATATATATATATATATATATATATATATATACTTTTGAAATGCGAGATATAATAAAATTCACAGCACCATTCCCATATGCAAAAACAAAGAAATTTTATCAGATACAAAAAACATATCTTTCTCAAGTATTTACAAATGAACATATCTATATATATAAATTGGAAAGCAAAACAAGATAGAAATATGTAAACATAGAGAGAGTGTGAAAAACGGAAACCAATCAATTGCGTGCGTCACATCCAGTTCAAGCTCAATGCCTGAACATGCTTCTTCTGCTTGCATAAATCCGGCTGCAATTTGTTTATCCATAAGGCTTCGTATGTGGCTAGCTCCTTTTGTTATTGCATTTAGTAATTATTTTGAATGCTACGTCTGGAGAACATACGTGCGATGTTTCGACGATGTGTTGCGCAATTGCAGACGTGTATTCACCATTTGATTTAAAACAGGCGTTTAAGTTACAATGTTCTCTCATTCGAGTAATTAACCGTCTGGTCGATCGGCCTACGTAAGTTGATCGACAACTTGCGCATGTATATTGGTAAATAATATTTGATATCGACATTAACGGCTGTTTCTCTTTGATTGCTGGTAAAGGCAAGTAATATATATATATATATATATATATATATATATATATAATGCTTAGGCCTAGTGATAGTTATGCTTTTGTGCAAAATTAGATCATATAGGAACTGCAATAACGTGTAGCATTTGAAATACCAAAATATAATATTAGCTAAGCAGAAAAATGTATGCAATAACAATGGAAACGAATGTAAAAATTTATAAATAGAATAAAAGCATATTGGGTAGAATTTATATCATGTACATGCATGTATATATATAGTTTCTATACCTCAAATACAGTCTAAGATGTATATATAAGTACACCCATGCATGCATATCTAAACACAAACATACATACAAACAAACATACGTATATGCAAACATGCATACATACATGAATACATACATACGTACATAAAAGCATGCATAAATAAAATGCATACATGCATAACGACATATATACTTGAATACTAATATACATAAATGTGCAATAATTAACATAGAAACATAACTAGGAATTTTGTGATTTTGTAGATTGTATAATCCAAGACACGGAAAGTCAATTACACAAATTGATCGATCAAATTTGATGTGAGTAAAGTAAACTAAACAATTCTTCCACAAACAGTTGTCGAGTCGGACAGCATTATCATATGTTGCTTTAACCAATGAATCCCAATGAAATACAAAATTTCTAAAGGTATTATTTCCAGAAATCGATCAAGGCCAACAATCAATATAGAAAAAGTAAACCATCCATTCTCTTATTATTTAGCCATTCTGCATATCAATGTCGATTTTCTTTAATGAGACATCTTAAAAAGATACAGAATGCGTGAAAATAAACGAAAAGATACATTTTTATAATTATTTAAATCCAGTTTGTCGAGGTGAAATATATACTAGCGCATGTGCCCCCGTTCGTATACCGTCCTCAGCAAATTTTAAGCAATAAATGACAAGTTCCCAATAAATGACATTCATTTACCAGGCTGGTTTCGTCATTATTGGATGCATCTCAGTAGTGTCTTGAATTGGTGCGGTAAAGGACCGTACCGGACAACAATTCGTTTAAATTCAATTAACCCATCATTTACACCATGGCAGCCAAACAATTTATAACATATTTAGTTTTATACCAACTTATGTTTATTAGTCGTAAGTTTCTTCGGGTGTATCTATTTGAATATCACAGTCAATCCAAAGTTCCAACTAGGCAGCGACGACCTGTAAATATAACACAAACACCTTGTCACACGGCAATAATTAAGAGTTGAAGTATTAAGGTAGTTTAATTATATACGTATTGTCAGTATAAACCAAGTGTTACATATGAAATTCAACATTTTGGCCGTTTTATTTCTTAGTGGTCACTCCTCATTATTCGCCAAAATTGCATGGTTTGGAGCTAAATACTCTAGGGTTCCAGGTCCGAATGTTGCAATTGTGGCTACTACTAAAGAGAGCTCAATAAGAGAGAAGCCAATCTAGAAGTTGAATTTCAATTGTTATCGTATTATATGTTTTGTTTAAACCGATAATATATGTATATATATATATATATATATATATATAAACAAATACGCTCTAAATTTGTTTGAATTTCAAAAATATGAATTTTGGAAAGCTATAAGGTATTGATTTGAAATCGACGCAAAAATTTAAACATCAAATGTATACAAAAGGCCTACTATATTTACACTAAAGGTAAACGTAAGTAAGACTTAACTTTCTCTGTCATAGACATAGTATGCATGAAGATGGTAAAGAGGAGGCGGTCAACTTAAGAAATGGACGATTTTTTTTAAAAAAAACGCTTAAGCCCGCAAGCTTACAAGTACACACATATATATGCATACGTACACAAACAATATCATTATTAGCGCGAACTGTATTATAATAAAAACAACAATTCCATCGAAAGGAATCTGATAATAATGTGGTAGTATCGAAAATAAAATACATTTTAAACTCTGTGTCGTAATTGGTCTAATTTAAGTTAAGATGCTCTGGATAAAATTTGCCAGCAATTTTGTAAAGTAATTCGTTATGCTAAATACAATAATGCTGATCTAAAATAACGTTACAACAATAACGCTTTTCTAATGAGTAAATCGTTGGCGATGTCCATGTTCACATGCAAATCTGATGTAAATCGACGAGCTTTGCTTCGACTCGGCATTGTGGGTATATTCATAGATTAAACATAGAATAAACGCCCCGATACACGGAATGTTTCGGCTTTCCGAAGAACAGGTTGTAGCCGCTCACATTGACAACCACCATTCTGGTAAAAAGCAATACAGCAATACATCAGTAGAGATAACTTGTCTTATGCGTGTCTTCATACAAATTCAAGAACCAGTAAACAAAGTTGAGGGCATGTCGTGCCCATAAACGTGAATTAAGTTACAAAATGAAGAATTTTGTCCATCCAGTTGAATAGATCTTTGCTTACTCTGCAGATTTTCTAAGTGCGAACATTATTTTTTTTCCATTTATAAGAAACAATGTTTCCACTATCCGACTAAGACATTCACGTATTTCACTAAAATACGAACTATTTCTTCCAAGGAAGATCGAGAAGATATATTTCTTCTTGACGCATTTACATTTATGAAAAACAATAACATATAGGAGTGTGCTCCTAAAACGGGCGCCTTTTATTAAAATAAAAATACATAATAATAGTTCTGCATTTATTATTAATTCCTAAGGAAGGTCAAGACCTCCAACATTCACTTGGTCATTCTGCTGCTTAAGTCGCGTTTTGTAGGGGTAATTATCTGTCACTGACATTAGCCCAAAATAAAGCCATTGGTGCTCCCTCGTCCTCGAGCGTGGCCACTAACATATTCCTCTCTAAGGGAACTGCTTTGGCACCCTGTGTAAACGATCGAGTACCACAGTATTTACCGTCGTGTATGCTTATAACATAGTGTTGTGCTCCGCGCCCACCTCAACTCGATATGGTCTATCAATGGTAGCATGTAGCACGGTGTGTACCCTTCAGCTACAATGTCGCAGTCCCCAGTAAGCAGGCGGTCGTTGGGAATAAGCTTTTCTCTGGTTAGCGCACACGGCCTGAATTCGCTTTAGTATGCATTTCTGAATATATGATACGATACAATGATCTTGTGCTTGTGAATGCAGGTTCACCTGGCAGGCGTATCTTAACTGCACAATCCATGGTTGCAGAATAAAAACATTTAACTGTTGATACTATAACTCGCATGGCATTCTTGACTAAATGTGTTTGTTCCGTTCGGTACCAGGGAACCCGTGACACCGACATTGCTGAAAATTTTTTATTGATCAGTGCGCTGGCTCAGCCGTCGCGTTTATTTTAGGATGATAGATCGGAACTCTCGAATGCTTTATAACAATTTTTTTGTACCAATGATCAAAATCCTTTGGTTCGAACTGTGCACTATAGTAGGTAATGATACATTTTGGTGCACCAAGACGACTGAAACAGCGTTCTTCAAAACAGCTCGTGATTTTCACTGTTATTATTTGCTTCATCAGTAACAACTCGATCCGCCGGATAAATTTATTAATCATAAAGAGCACATGGGCGCCTCGCCACGCGCCCAATAGCAGTAGACCCGCCAAGTCAATATACGAGATGAATTTCGAGCTGTGACATTAAAAGAAATATGGGTGACATTTTACCTATCTGTGATTCACAAAGATAGCACATAGTGCCCTTTTTTCATTAGCCACGCATGTATTTTCCCATGCCGGATCTTTACAACCGCGAAAGCAATATTTACTTCAAGTGTCCAGCGACTAGATATCACAGTGGTTCATGCCAAAAAGCGATTAGTTCTGTTTGTATAGACTCCTGTACAAACCATTTTACAGTGTGTCCACCTTTACGTATAATTAGCCCATTTTGGGGGGTTCTTCGGAGACCTCCAAAAATGATAATACCACAACAGCAGAAATTCTGCTGAGCGCATCGGCTGCACTATTCTTGATACCGGTTCGATTTTGAATTGTTACACCCTACTCCTCGATCTCTTGAATAGCCCCATGCACTCGTTTCGTCTTAATACATAATGACGGCCAATGCACCAGCGCTTTGTTATCAGCAAAGACGTTTACATGCCCACTGGTGACAAAAATATGCAAACTATTGTATGGCCCATTGTACCACAATTAGTTCTTTTTCGGCGACTGTATAATTTTACTCCACTTTTTCGATAGGGCAACACATAGTGTCGGGCGTCCGACGGCTTGTTATGCTGCACCGATGCCTACTGCAGAGGTGTGTTTCACAAGTGACATGCGCCCTACTAAGAAAATCAAAATAGTGGAATATATAATTTTTTTATTATATTGGACAAACGCTGCTTAGGATTCTTGTCCATCAAAAAGATACTTTAACAACAATCCCGCGCGGTACAGTTTATAGACATCCACATTATCAATAACCAGGCACAATTGTTTTATAATGGTGGGAAACAGACAATAATAAGTAAGTTGTATGTTCGAATCGAATAGCATACACCAATCTACTGAATCTGAGTGTCCTAGGAACCACACTTGGCGAACGTTCTGCATCTTTTACGGAATAAATTTTAATCGCCATTCAATGACTTTTTTACAGGATATTCTTCAACAAGGTATGCAATAGTACTTCGATAGTTGTCGAAATAATGACATCATCAACGTATGTTGCACTACTAGATAAATCTGACAAGTTAATCATTATTTGGAACACCTTAGTGTAGACCTTCGGACAAAAATTTACTCGATTGAATTAAAAATGTCCTTTGGGTACATGCAACACCAATTTCAATCGGTCTTCGAACAGGGCGCCAATTTGTTAAAAGCCCTGTTTAGATCATGTACAGAAAATCACTTGACAAGATCTAGCCGCAAATTGAGATCACGCAGAAAAGGCATGGAATAAGGGTCATGGTTAATCACAGCGTTTTATGGACGAAAATCTGCCACAGCTCGGAGCGAGCCATCCTTTTTTGAAGCGTAAACCGTTGGAGCTCGAAATACAGATTGCAATGAATCTAG